>JARLTB010000020.1:14842500-14897500 GCA_030141615.1 Unio pictorum | reverse complement strand
TGGGGTTAATTTGGTAAATAGTTGAGTTAGGCTTATTTTAAATATAGATTCTCACTTTATGCATTGTTGAAGTTTCATCTTAGTAAGAGCGGTAGTTAATTGGATTTAGCTACATTATCTAGATAATGACCTCCCTCACTGTTATGACACGGTGGGTGTGAATATATAGAATATCAACAGAGAACTGGCCAAGATTATTGGGAAGAAAAAATCCAATACGAGCCCCCTTTGACATGTTAAATAACAAATTAATTACAAACAAATGAATAGTGGTAATTTCAATTCAACTTACGTTATATCAGCAGGATTTAAAAGCAGTGTATGATGTAGATGTGTATAATGTAGATTCATTTCATCATCATAATGAGTGGTGAAAAGAGTGCAATGTCCACGACGGATTACATCACATTCCTCTCAACCGTGTTCCAACCTTTTCTATTTCCTCGTGTCTTCCTGTTCTGGCGCCTCATCCTTCCTGGACCTCCAAGGTCTTTACTCTGAACTAGTCTAGTCACCTTTTCCCAGACTTCATTCGTCATTTTTCTTTTCTCCGGACTTCTCTCTCTCTCTCTCTCTCTCTCTCTCTCTCTCTCTCTGAAAACTGTTTACTTAAAGGACAACATTATCCCTAGATCTGTAAATGTGCCACCTTCTAGACGTACATAACATTCTTTCACTTACGTTACTCAGAACACGCTAGCTATCTAGACACTGTGTAATCTCTGACTTATTACATTCGTATCTTACTCACGCTTAACAGTGACAGGTCATAATTAGGACGTGAGAGGTCTATCGAAAATTACCATATGTTACTACATGTTCTAATACCATTGCATAACATTAACAAATCCTAACTCACTTCAATCCTTAATCTACAAGATTATTTAAAGTTACAAAATCAAATATAATTATGTAATTATCGTTAATTCACGATTATCAGTATTTCCTAACAGACTAGGAAATTATTTCATATTTATTTCATTTAAATCTATGAAATACTACACATATGAAAACATGGATCGCGTGCAATCAATTCTACCAATAAACTAATACTGTAAACTTAACAATATAAATGGCGTAACATCTCTAGCATCACCAAATTTCTATGCAAGTGAATAAGATAAATTCATAACAACTTTATCATCAACACATTTCCATGAAATTGAATAAACGATAACAATATGGAATCTAGTCATATGAAACACATTTGTATCAAACAAACAATTCAAACATAGAAAGCTATGTGAATTAATAATTGTGAACTTTAATGATGTTATCTTTTTTTTTAAATGTGCGTCCTAGCACTGAACCCTGTCTTTTCTAACAAGAGAGACACCATTAGCCCTTCTTGTTTAACGAGGAAAGCACTTTTCCTTTTCTCAGATTCTCTCCGCTATCAGGAACGTTCAGACTAAAGAAGTTAAATCAAGGCAGAACATAACATATTAAACCATCATAACATGTAGTCATTTCATCCATTGATTTATAAATTCTAACGTGATTGTTGCCAGAGGTCCACAAACATTGCCGACTTCTTGCCGTTTCGAATCAAACGATAGTTTCTTTAGCGACATGGTCGCCAAATTTGAATGATTCATTCGATGTTTTAAAGCATTAGGTGAGATGTAGTTCGCATTATTTGATAATCTCAATAATACCGTACATTTTGGAGTTATATCTTTTTAACCAAGTGCAGACATGAGTGGTAAAATATTTCAGAGATTTATTATTTATTTTGCTATTTTAATTTGCTTGGGTAAAACGCGGAAACATTTCATACTGCAAACTTCATTTGGTCCCTTAACTGATAAATAAGCTTACATTTCCTTCCTTGTCTACTAAAGGATTGCAAAGTGTCGCCATTTGAAAGACACATCTTTATAAACCAGTACAAAGTAGAAGGTACCTGCACGGCAAATAGCATCTTTACGATGCTTGCTTGAGTTGAAGTGAAATACAGATTGTTTTTTTATCTGCATATTAATTGCTAATAACCAATACACATGTAGGATTTCAAATTATCATATGTACGTACATCAAAACATTAATTCAAGAATAATTCATTTATTAGCTAAATAACATTTATTCGCTGAGACGTATTTAGTACTTGCGAAGCAAATTTGCATACAATTATGTATCGCGTCTATTTACCAGAGGCAAGATGTGCTAGATGCAGATCAAATCACATGAAGAAGAACGCGATTGAAAATGTCTTTGCTTTTTTGTCGATGGCTTATATTTGTATTGTGTTATAACTTTTATTTAACAAATATTTTATCTTGGTATTTGGTTTGGTTGGGGTTTTTTTTCTGTCTCGCATTTATTATCATACTTATAAAAGTTGAAAACTGAATTTTATACTAAGTATATTATTAAATCACCCGGAAAACACACACACACACACACACACACACACACACACACATATATATGATGAAAGCATTACATGCGTAGAAGAAAATATTTTCATGATATCAGATGTGGCTGTGATGTAGAGGTGTGTTTTAAAGGTTCTTTTTCACAAGCGCACGAGAACTTCGTAAACTTCAAATTAGGTACAATAATTACAGATACAACAATCAAATATATAGGCAAACGATTTCTTCACAAAACAGTTTTGACTAATATTTACAGGAATACAGGCCATTAGTAAACATTATCTGAAGAAGAAAATGAAGAATTATTATCACGACGATGCCAGTTATTATTTCGGATGCATCTTAATCTTTCCAATCCAGAAATGCTTTACCTCTCATATACACTAATCAGTACTCAGGAAGAAACAAAAACCTTTTCTGTCTGCCTGACCAGGTAAAACTTGTCTGGGCCGAGCAAACCTACCCTATCTAAATGTCCCTGGATCGAGCGAATTCCTACCTTGAGAAAAAATATGAATGTATTTCAGATGTGCCGAAGTTCAAGGTAACTTACAACTTAGAGTGCGTCATTTATATCCAACCTATTCATAATATACATACGTGTTGTCATTACCTAGCGTGTTGAAAATAAAATGACTTTGTTTACTTTCCTTACAATGTAACGGGTGTAAGCTTCATGCTAAATAGGTAAATATTATGAACATATTATATAGCAGCTTCACGCTTAGTCCGTGCTTTCGTTACAGTGCATTAACAGTGCCACTTTTCAGTAGTGACGGGGTCATTTTGATGTGGGCTAAGTTTTCCGTTCAACCAGGTATCACATATCTATATGGGTCAGAACCCTGAGATATCACGGGCCAAACAAAGTTACAACTGCCCCAGATTCCCTCTATTTTTAAGACTGACCCTTTATTGTTGCAAGCTATGCCAAATGAAAATGATAGCAGATATTTTTGAAAGCATGCAATTATTTTTCACAAGAATACTTAAATTCAAAATGAGTGTTTTAAGTGTCTCAGCCGATTTCCATAAACTTTATCAAACAAAAGCATGCTGCTGCAATCTATTTATAAAGTATACAATGCCGAGACAACATCTGATTGGTTGATTGGTTGAAATCAAACAGGGAGTACTGATCTATAACTGTTTCCGTTCTTTTGACCAATCAGCAATCTACCTTTTCATAGCGCTTATATGTAGCTGTCTAGAGTGGGTGCCGGACCAAAACAGATCATTTCGTCAGAAAGCTGGTAGATATGATGGAATTCTTTTAAATTCAATTTACTGGCATTTAAAACATGTATGGTCTTCCATACGTCACATTTTCCGAGCTCATGTATTTCTGAAAAAGGATATAGCAGAAATATCACAACGATTGCCATCGCTATTTTGTCTCGTTCATCCCTTGTAACATCAGCATTTGGTATCGTTTCATTCATTTGTCTATCAATGCTTTTGTTACATACATGATAATCACGTGCATAACACACTCAATACACCAGCTCTGTACATTTATTTTCAGAATGTCTTTGAATAAAGTGTCCCGATTGCTCAGAGTTCTTAATTATGAAAACCAACATATAGGTATATCACCTAAACATTCTGGATTCGAAAGGAACAGTTACAGACGAATATTTGAATATGTTGTATGTTGATCAAAATAAGGCAGTCAGGATGAAATATCACATTTGCGTAAGCTCAAGATGGCAATCTTGAAATTTCAAGGGAATACAAGAAAACATGCCACTCGATAAACCATATGGCTGCTATATTTAAAATACCTTCGTGCATTTCACAAAACAGTTTTCAATCTCCACAATCAATAGATTTGAAAAACGTAAATGACTTCGTGTAAAATTGCATCTTTTCATTCGCAAATATTAATGGTTTTAGCATTCTTTATTGCATCGTAGCTGCAGCAAAGTATTTATTTAGAGTGTCTGTGTGTGCGTGCTTGCGTACGTGTGTATAAGTACTAATAGTATCTCTTTTAGGAGAAATAATAAACACTTACTAATGGTTTGACATTACCCATGTGCAAACTAGTAATCAGGTGTATGGGGAAAACTATCTAGGTTTGATTATATTAACTGCTGGGAAGAATATTCGAATTTGTTGTTAGTTTCTCTTTGCATAGATATCGGTTCTAAATCCAAAATCGCTTATACAGTTATATTGCCCTCTTTGTAGGTTGGATTGTAAGGCAATGTATTAACTTTATTGACAATATTGGTCATATAAGAAATATTTCTCAAGTAGCATTTACCTTTCAACGTATGGAATTGTAAGATACCGAGTCTCTAGATGTTAAAAAAACATGTATTTAAATGCATTGCAAGACGCATGTATACATTTGTAGAAAGCATTTATATCACCAAACGTGTGTCCTCTATCAAACAAGAGCCAATCATTTATTAGGCATGTTCTCAATGTCAACAATAGAATCAGAAGTCACAAATGAATCATTGCTGTTTTGTTGTTGAAAAATTAGGTCCCAGATGATTCATTTCAATCGTAAATGACACTTTGTACATTGAAAAAAATAAATATTGAATTGTGCATATTCTCAGAACTGATGTAAGCGCAAGATTCGGTGTTGTTGGGTTATGACATCGATTGCATTCTTCGAGTCTCAGAATCAGAGCTAATCTGGATGACTCATTCAGTCTACTGAATACAAGGTATAATTCCTTTAATCTACTGAATAAAAGGTATAATTCCTTTAATCTACTGAATACAAGGTATAACTCCATTAATCTACTGAATATAATCCCTTTAATCTACTGAATACAAGATGTTAATCCTTTAATCTACTGAATACAAGATATAATCTCTTTAATCTACTGTATACAAGATATAATTCCTTTAATATACTGAATACAATGTATAATTCCTTTAATCTACTGAATACAATGTATAATTACTTTAATCTACGGAATACAAGCTGTAAATTCTTTACTGAATACAAGGTATAAATCCTTTAATCCACTGAAAAAAGGTATTATTCCTTTAATCTCCTGAATACAAGATATAATTCCTTTAATCTACTGAATACAATGTATAATTCCTTTAATCTACTGAATACAAGATGTAAATCCTTTAATCTACTGAATACAAGGTATAAATCCTTTAATCCACTGAAAAAGGTATAATTCCTTTAATCTCCTGAATACAAGATGTAAATCCTTTAATATACTGAATACAATATATAATTCCTTTAATCTACGGAATACAAGGTATGCGACTGAGCACAGTAAAGCTAAAATGATCAGGTTATCAAACATGTAGCAAACTGCATGGATTTCTGAAAACAATTTCCTTTTCTAAGTCCCTCAGTTTTGTGCCTTAGTGTCACCATCTCTATTACCAGTGATTCATACTTGCTAAAGTATGCAAAATATGACAAATAAAATTAATGTATTTTATCTTTCTCTCACATGAATCATTGTTCATATTATTTATGGCGAATCAAAAAAATCTATTAAGAAACAAAAACAATATTTGATACTTAATATCTGCATTCTTGCAATTATATCTTTAAATACATCGCAATGCGATGAAAACAATATCCTTTAACCTCCATTCTGTCGCTAGTGTATACGTGTTTAGCGGTGTACAGACTATCGCAATTATATTTGCATACCTCCCACGGGAGAGAAGCAAAATAAATAATTTCAAGTCCTATTGATGCCAATAGTTATTATTGTTATTATTGTAGTAGTGTTCAACACCATTTTCAGCACAAGATAGGCGACCAGAATTAATAATGGAGGAGACCCCGTGAAAACCCCGGAAATAACCAAAGACCTACGAGAAGCGACTGGCAAGCTTTCTCATATCTACACTGACCGACTCCGAGACTCGAACCAACGCAGGCAGAGATGAGATGGCAGTGATCAGTAACAGAGAGAGCTTTAGACCACTAGGGCCCCTTTGATGTCAATATAAATATCATATTAATACAACTGATTTAGACAATAAATAATTGTGAAATTATTATCAAAACATTAGCCTACTCTCATTATCAAACGCATGCATATTCTTTCTATATTCCTTTTCTACGTTCGGCACATTATATATATATATATATATATATATATATATATATATATATATATATATATATATATATATATGAACTTTTCAACACTTGCATTATTTACATGTATATGGTTTCGCTTCAATTTTAATTGTGATTTTCTTTTACTTGTACGGTATATCGTAGGTTTTTTCTGACAAAATGTCGATGTGTTAAAACTGCCTTTACTCAGTAATGAATATGCAATTAAATAAGAAAATACCCCCTACGTAAAACGAAATTTAGAATGTATAAATTGAACCTAGTAATTAGCAGAATGTTTTCGAATAACATAGTCCTGTAACATTTTATGACGGAAAGAGCACGTTTACTAACTAGATAGGCCTAGCTCGCCAAGATTAGAGGGGTGCAAAAAAAACAAAGTACACTGTCAGGATATTCATTTATTTTAATATTAATTTTGTACACTAAACAGTGACATTAATACATTATTAGCCAATCGTGTATTATTAGCAATTAAAAGTTTAAAAATAAAAAAATACCAATCATATGGTTTAGTTGAGCAATGTTATCAATAAGGAATCATTTCCTAACACATATATTAGCAGTAGAATTTTGAATCAAACAGACGTGTACCATGTTAGCAGGACCGCACACCACAGGCTAAAATGTCATGATGTTGGAAAAGAACAGTGATACACTTCGGAGTTTATATCTCGTTTTATTGTAAATATTGGTCGATTTTGAAAATATTATAAACACATATAATACTGCAAAGGTTTAGCAACCTCTTTTTGTAACTGTTAAATTGAAAACTATTTAGCTCTCAGAATATTAGTAAACCATGCATGCGATGTCAATAAGCTTAGCATTCTAAGACATCACACATAGCCCGACTTGAGCATGTCAGTGATGTAATAGAATTTCGAATAATCAACGATTGACAAACAGCTAAAGGTAAGTTGTTGGAATTTGTAAATGAACAATTCCATTTTATGCATGTTTCACTAATTTATAAGTGTTTAACTTAATCGAAACTACGTATCAATGACACCAACAGGTTTAGTATGTGCTCAAAGTGACGTTTCGAAAACGTGTTATAAAAAATATGTTTGCTTTCAGTTGTCCGTATTGTTATGAATTATAGATACATTTTGAAATCTTAATAGGGGGTAAATATTTATAATGAGAAAGTTAAACTCTCTCTCTCTCTCTCTCTCTCTCTCTCTCTCTCTCTCTCATAAACACAACAACAAATCACACACATACACACACACACACACACACACACACACACACACACACACACAGAGTTACACAAACATGCATCAATCTTGCCCAATAATATCAGCAAATTCCCCGCAACATTTGGATGCAAACAATTTTGACTGATTAGCTCGAACATAGTCAAAGTTTAAAATATTAAAAATATACATTTATGTCTTTGTTTTACCAGTAGTTCCGGCCGTAGACTTGACAATCAGGACTGATATTTAAAACCATTTCCCAAAGATAAGATATCTAAGTCTAGGTTGAATAGTTTACCACTCACGTGAATATATATTATTGTGATTCATTGATAAAATAAAACTTGCTATACCAAACTGCAGAATATAACAATCCCACATTTTGACCACTACAATCCAAGTATATAACGTAGGAAATCTGGCATTAATAAACAACATTTGGTACAAAAGAGTTTATAATTAAAAAGCTCATCAAGCCTTTCGACGCAGCAAAGATGTTTGTTATTGAACACCTGAATCAATCTTGCAACGAAGACAAAAACATCATCGAGGGGCCCCGAGTAGTCGAGTGGTCTAAAGCGCTTACCCTTACGGATCACTGCCATCTCACCTCCGTGTGCGTGGGTTCGAATCTCAGATTCGGCCAATGTGGGTATGTGAGAAAGCTTGCCAGTAGTTCTTGTGGGTCGGTGGTTCTTTCTGGGGGTTTTCCCGGGTTCTTCCTCCACCAATAATACCGGCCGCCATGTATAGCCTTTCGTGTGCTGAAAAATGACGTTAAACCCAACAACAGTAATGACAACAAATACGTTAACAAGTGGAAAACAAATTCCTTAAATAAACTGTGCAATGTTCCAAATTATCTCCCTTTCAAATTTGCACAAAACTAATTTCTGAAAAACATCGGATTAATTAGCATTGGTCTTTGACAATAGCACTCCGTGTTTTCCAAGCAAGTTTTTGGCGTCTTTTTAAACGAAAAGAAAAATGTATCTATTAGTTTGGGTGGCTAGACTTGTACAATTTGGTATCATCAGCGTAAAATTGGTGAGGCACTGGGTGGTGATCTATGACACTTGAGAGCGGCTGAGTGTATAGAATGAAGGAACAATTCCATGAACAGATCCCTGTGGAACACCACGACATAGATCAACTGAGCTGGAGGGTATTCCATTTGCAGATACAATTTGTGCCCTGTTGCTAAGTAGATCTTGAACCACTGTAAGAAGTATTATGAACTGCTGTAAGAAGTCTTATCACGTACACTCTGGGCTTCAATTGTATGCACCCAGATGATAAATTATTAAACAAAAAAATGTTTATATGATTTACATATCGTACAAAATTACTTTTCTTTTATACTTTGGTCATATATCACACAAACTGTAAATACAAGTACTATCATTTGCATTGGAAACATGGGTACAATTCGCGAAATACTATTATATTTTTATTAGTATATAACAATCCAACCGATCAAATTGAACAAACAAACTACACTGCATCAGTATCGCAAATGTTTGTTATTTTCCTCCGAAAAATATATTGGAAAAAAAAAGCATCTCACACATGGTGCGCCACAAAATGAAACATATTCAAAGACAACGATATCACACCTATTCACCGAAAGAGGAACAACTTTAAAAAAATTAGCATCGATATACCATTTGTTATTTATGAACTTAACACTTTCTAACAATAAAAGCTTCCAAAACTGCAAAGTTATTATGGACATCATAACGATAATATTAGGTTTCAGAAAGTTCAGTCATATTGGATGCATGTTGGTTTGTTAGGATGAGCTTGGACTCAAGGGTTGAACCATCATGGATATCGTACACACACAGTCTTATTTCATTCTTCAGTTGTTTGCCAACAAATCTCAAAACGATATCTCCTTTCCCTTCAAAACAGAACTTTTTCGCTATTTTCTTTTTAATTGTGTCTATCTTCTGCAATCTGTCAACCTCCAGACAATGAATAATAGAGGATCCATTAAACCTCAGAAATATTGTCATCTTTCTTTCCTAAAATAAATTATATATATATATATATATATATATATATATATATATATATATATATATATATATATATATATATATATATATATATATATTTATGCATGCATGCATGCATGCATGCATGCATGCATGCATGTATGTATGTATGTATGTATGTATGTATGTATGTATGTATGTATGTATGTATGTATGTATAACAAGGAATAACATTCTGAAACCTACGACATATATAAATGTATACGAAACTACTTAAATTCATAACAAGCTACCAACCCTCCAAATTGTTAATGTTCAGTTATCTCCCTTTTTCTTAAAGAAACCATCAATTATTATTTGTTCATTGTCTAGAAGCAATGTCATATAGAAGTATATAATTTTTTATTTTCAACAAGATCATTTCCCACATCTCTCAACTCTTCTTATATTGCATGTGTGAAAGTTTCAATCGATTTAACTAGGCTTATATTTTATCCCAAGTTTAGCAGTGATTATGTGTGAATAGTTTACTGAAACGTTTTGAGTCTGAATTGTGTCTCAATCAGTGCTCTAAAAGTAAGATCCATTTTGTAATCAGGTGAAGAAAATGATCCCATCATTAAGTCGATTAAAATTTTTTTGTCAAATAT
Organism: Unio pictorum; assembly: GCA_030141615.1. Classification (NCBI taxonomy): domain Eukaryota; kingdom Metazoa; phylum Mollusca; class Bivalvia; order Unionida; family Unionidae; genus Unio; species Unio pictorum. The sequence goes on along the minus strand of JARLTB010000020.1, from coordinate 14,887,183 downwards.
GTATAAATGGCATGACACGTTTGTTCAAGAGAAACTACTTTTTTTTTCTGAATACTGAATCGGTGTTATAAAATAATACATATCTGATGTCCCACCACAGAAATATTGCAAATCAGTTATTGATATCAATTTTATTTTAAAAGGAAATTTGCGTCCTTTTTGGTTATTTGCATAAAACATTCGATATAATTTGAAATAAAAAGCTTTATTAAACAAGACTTCTAAAACAGTTCGTTTCTAATCTTGTAATAAATGGATATAGGCCAAATATATGTGGTAAGATGCCAGATGTTACTATAAATTGTTAATTGTTAAAGCTATTTAAAAATTTAAATCACAAACATCCACACACGCACATACACCATACTCATAAAAAAACAAAAATCATTTAGACCTGAAGACGTGAACCTTTAACTTTTTTTTAAATAATTGTATAATGCGTGTTGTTAAATTGTACGATCCACTTATAATGAATGTTTGCAAAATGAAATTAAATAATTCTAAAGGTTTAATCTCCATACTTGGACTCAATTCAGATCATAAGGCGAAATGTTGACGCAGATGTTGTGAGTCTGGTGTTTACTCGGTACTTGCACCACTCTTGGTACATTTAACGTCCCTATTTGTTATGTATTGCATATAATTTATAAATTTAAAGACAAATACGTCTCAATGTGGTGAAACTATACGCAAAGATGAACGTATTATTTGGAAACTACCTCAGATCTTTTGCTCGTTTAAGATAATGTTGTTGTACCTTCCCGCCATGCCATATAATTCACAATGTTTTATTGTAAAGGTTCTAACTAAGCAAACATTATGTCACTGATTATCAAAAAAAGTATTTACTTAAAAGATTCTAAACTATCAGATTGGATTAAATTTAATAAATTGTAATAATTTAGAAACATATTTGCTCGTCGCCTGTTTCAATCTCCACAAATTGTTGGCGAGTCAATATCTATATTAGTATTAGATTCTATACTACATGAAATTGTATCTTACCCAACCATCCATCCATCCATCCATCCATACATACAAACAAACATACATACACACTTGTACATACAAGTTAGTTAAATGTCTTTAATAGATGATAAATCAGAAGAGAAGGAAATATGAATATATGCTTGCTGTTATCTCCGTTAATTTTATGACGTCATTTTATCTTGAATAACCTTCTTACATAAATAAAAAAATGTAGGCAATGAAAACTAGATTTAATAAGAAATGTAACATACCTCCTCTTTAGTCACAGCTGTTACGAGATCGATTATCTTTGATTCTATACTCTGCATCCAAATTGAGGCAGGTGTGATAACGTGTCGTTGGTCTTGTTTGGGGATGGTATTACAAGATTTCCTGTTTTTCTCTAAATGTTTAAATTCCTCAGTCAATCTATCAATCATCTTAACCACTTGAAAATCTGTTGTGGTATCAATCAATTCTTGTGCTTCGCCCTGCAATCGTTGACATTTTATTTTTTCCATGGCTATCTTTGCCTTATATACATCATTTTCTTGTCGAGCCTTCGTGTAGCGTTGTCGTATGTCCCGTTTTAATTGTTCTGCCTGTATTTTGATTCTTTCATTTAGGTATTGAACTAACCAAACCAGATCGTCTTCTTGGTGTATGATCTTCCAAATTTCTCCCTGTTCCGATATATCAAGCTCTTGCGCTTCGCTATTCCTTGTACAAAGCTCAAGGTATTCTAATTGTTCTTTGCATAACGTCAAGTTTTTCTCGAGAATGCTTCTAATTTCCATTGCCTCATCAGCTAGTATTCTAGACGCGTGCGTGTCATGCTTCAAAATCTTGCAAAATTGGCAAATTGGAATATTTTTGCACGCTTTGCAAACTATTTTTATTTCCTCTTCAAGGTGTTCAGGACAGTAAATATGGCGACGCGGTGCTACTAGTTCTTCCCAATCAAGTACAGCCAAATCACGCAGTGTGTGATTTCTTGAGGACTTCATTTTAATGTGCACCGCAGAACAAACCTGACAGTAATTTTCCTCACAATCCAGGCATCTACTTGTTGCTGAAATTTTAGGTCCACAAACGTCGCAATTTGGAGAAACTCTGCTTATATGTCTTTCTTTGGCGCCCTCGCCCATTACACTGTTAACATCTTCTCTAGATATCTGCACTTCCCTATTACACAATGGACAAGCAAAACTACCATTTCTTCCATTTTGTAGTACATGTCTTTCGATGCATCCACTACAGAATACATGGTTGCAGGAAAGAGTTTTCGGATCCTTGAATGTATCGAGACAAATGCTACACATCTGGTTGCCTTCAGCCATTTTCAACACATGAAGAAAATCAACTTTCGTTTCGTTTTTCTGAGGTGGTGCGCGTTTGATTAGGCGTTGATTTCAATATGTGTATCAAGTACACTGAAATGAGCGACTAAGCGTACAAAGTGCGCTAAGTTCGAGCGATGTGGTGTATGATTAATTATGACACAAAGAAACTAATCTGCATGTGATGTGGACTCGTACAATAAAAAACGCATTATATATAGCAATTGGTTAAAGCGTCAGAGACGACCGAATGATATGTAAACCATGGGCAGATTAACAGGGCACAGTAGGGGTTCGGCTGAAAGAAGATTTCAATATAACCCTCTTTTCTCAAATTAAACAGAAACATTACGGTTAACAGCACTGAACGTTGGTCATTTTAAGCTCAACAAACCACTAGGTTATCAAAATGCAACATGTTGGCAACAAAAAAAGTATCCGAGTATGTGCACTCCTGTGCAGCAGGTCGATTTGTAATGCTGAATTATTTGATCTCGCCATCATTTTGAGCTCAGATAAAGATCGACTGCGCTACTTATGTACTTTGTTTATGGGCGTGCACGAGACCATGACAACTTAAACGGGCACGTGGATCCTCTGAAATAAACGAAATTGGAGAACGTTCTGAATGGGGTGTATTTCATCGCGATATATTACTGGTAAATAGTATGAACAGTCTGTTTCGTTTACAGGCGTAGGTTAACAGTTACGCGCGGTCACTCTACCTCGGGTTAACAATGAAAGCGGTATTACTAGATTTTTAGTTGTAAATACTGCTTTTACATGCTGGCATACCTTATACTGGAGAGTGAGTGGGTGCGGTTTACATTTGCATGGGCAAAGTTTGCTTTCTAATTTATATGGAAATGTGAAAATTGGATAGCTCCATAGAGATTGCTCCTTTTGTGTTAAAGCAAATTTATTATAAAATTCGCTCAACACAGTTTTCGACATTACTAGTAAACTTCGCGGTTATGATGACGCTCCATATATGCTTTATTTGGACACCAGATAAGTTATTACATCGATTGAAAATATCCCCTTTTTCTTGCATCATAACTTTACACAATACCTAGAGTACTGTAAAAACAAATACTCCAAACACTGCAAAAGGATTACTCTAAACGCGCAAATGCAGTCTTCTGATTGGCCATAATATCTTTGTGTAACATTCGGAACAGAAATAATTTATGTAGGACGGAATGGTCAGTTGACTTCAAACATTATTTAAGAAAACAAATCTTGTATAACCATAAACACAGATCAGCTTTGACAACTTGAATGTTTTTTTCTCATTCGAGGCGCGCGGTATTACTGATATATCGGTTTACTGCGGTATTTATTCTGGAGGTATTTACCACTGTATTCAATAGTTTCCGTCAATATAGAATAAGAAGAAAATCCTGATGAATCCTGTTACGACTTGAATGAAATTAACAGGTTTTCATTACTCATGACGAAATCGTTAAACAAATTAACTTTCTTCATACCAAAATGGTTGTATCGATCACAAGTTATTGGTGACCTACACACATTTTAGTACAGACTCATTAAATCCTACATGGTAGATCTGGCGTGCGACAGAAATCAGATTTCGTATCCCACAAATATTACCGTATCGCACAATCAGCCTGGAACAACTTTTAACATTTGTAATATCTATTCGTGTCCACGTTTATAATATCTGGATTGACTTATTACTATAAATTTTATATTGAAACAAACTAACACATTTTTAATTTGAAAAAAATGAACTGTATTTTGTGAAAATAGACGCCTTTACCGATTAAGATAATGAGAGAGTACCACAGTTAAAGTTAGTTTATCATCATGTCTGTTTCCTCAATCGGTTGGAATCTTTATTCCAAAATTAAGATCATTTTCATGACATGCGTGGTCCTGCAGTAATAGAGGTATGTTAAAGAAGCACTTAGTGCAGCATGTAGAACATTTCTCGTTAGATCAAATACATTTGTATATTTCGTTGACACTCAAATTCTCAAAAGCGACACTGTTGGGTCATAATGCTATTTTCCCCGTAGACCCCATTAATTGTTTGTCAAACAGCGACAATTTGGTGTCAGAATGTCCCCAAGAGAGATTTATAATTCAAGTGACATCACCAATTTGAAATTACCATTTCAGGTCTGTGTGTCATTCCAATGTTAAATTTTGCTTCGATTCAAGAGTGCCTGGTGTAACTTACTATTCCACAGTGATAGGTACAGAAAAATAGTGAAATGCAAAAATGGAATTGTGCCTAGCTTTGTAAGACTATCACTGTTTAAAATTCAAACAAGTTATGAAATGCGAAACAAGCTTCCTATTTATATGCCACATTACTATCGTATCTAATTCGAAATGTTACTTTCACTATTCATTAATTGCTTTATCACTTTTCTTTTTCTTTCTCGTCATATTCCTCCCTTTTTAATCCATACTTCACATATGCTCGTCACCGACAGGGTTCGAGGTGGTTGACTCCAGTAGTACTTAGTGATCGAACAATTGGAGATGCCGTATTCCTCCACGCTCTGGTCAAAATCATACGAGTCTACTATATTTACAAAATCGACCTTTCTAGACCAAAGTTCAATACACACTTCAGTCATCGGAAGTAAACAGTAACAGCAATAATTGTACTTGGATAAATGATCTCAGGAAAATTAAGTAAACAAAATGAATAAATAATGTTATCGGCAAACAAATATTGCGTGATACCATCCTTTTTCGCAAGCAACGTTTATTTACCTAGACAATCGACAAATAAAAACAGTAAAAAAGTAAATTGATCTAAAACTTGCAACATTGACTTTAATCTACATTGTTGATAGACACAGAAATGCAGCCAGGAGCTGAAGTTATTTATTGTAATATGTACATAGTGTATCACCTCGTGACCTTCAATAAACTTGTATTAGCTCACCTGGTCGTAACACCAACTAGAGATTGTGGTATGATTACTTCGTACACTAAACATTTTATATTTAAAACTCTTAAAAAATAACCCTTGGCTAATTTCTTGTTAATTTTCAACTCAGCAATCTGACAGTAAGCCTCTTCGTTCAGTGGGTACCGACAACACTATATCGTAGAATATCCGCCGTTATGACCAAAAGAATATTTCGCAAAACCGCTCAAATGAATTTGGCCATATTTAACACAGGGCATCTTGAGAAAACCATTTAAACGACTTCTCAAAGGGCACTAAATTAAACTTACAAAATCTGTTGGAACACATTCTGGCATAACAGCTTTCAGGTTTTGTACATGCGAGGTCGAGGCCCTATCAGATATGGCAGCAGATGCTAAACATACATTCAAATTGTACCAAACATGTACACTCAAGTACAAATTAAACGACTCATCTGAAACTGCTCAGGTGAACGGAGATACATTTAAGCCTTGCAAGTGTACACAAAGTCAGAATAACTAATATAGAAAACAAATTAATTTCTCCACCTTTATTTGGAAACAAAATGCATAATGTTAGGACTAAGTTTGTCAAATAATAACGAAGATACCATAAAATATGAATTAAGATACATGAAATACGAGTGAAGATGCTATAAATATTAATGAAGATACCATGAAATACGAGTGAAGATACCATAAAATATTAATGAAGATGCCATGAAATACGAGTGAAGATAACATCTATATGAATTAAGATACCATCAAATATGAATGAAGATAATAAACTAGTGGAACTTTGAAGCCATTGTTTTTATCCTCATTCTACCAACAACTTTTGGAGTAATGTCAACAGAAACAATTCTACTAACCTAGTTATTTAAGGGTTTGGCTGTTAGATAAGGTAGGCGATTTCTGTTGAATTTGGTCCTGGTGAAGCTGTATAACCTGAGAAATATTCCGCACATTTGTTTAAAAACAAAATTATTTGTTCTACTGACACTTTTATACACAATTTAAAAAAACATAGTACAAAAGAATATATGATCAGCCATAATTAAAACCAAATGTCTAAATACATAAATTAACATTTGTATCGTGATTTTTTGCAATGCTATTCATCCTAACAGATTCTACATGGAAAGTCACTAATTTTATTTTTCTATGCAACACATGGCTAGTAGTTTAATGTTATCAGTTCGCTTCCTTTCTTCTACAATATTCACCATTACATTACATCCTATTTACACCATGGGGTTCGTTTTAGTGTCATTCAATTTTCCTGTTTCAGCGTGAAAGGTTACCAAGTCTGAGAATTCATTCAATGGTCGTTGCGTACAATCCTTATTTTCCGTTCGAACCTTCATAGACTTGATCTGTTTTCGCCTCTTGCTTCAGTTTTAGTTTTTGTTTCGCCTCTTGCTTCAGATTTTGTATCTGAAAGTAAGCGGATCAGCTCAAACATAATTGTCTTTCACCATCTTAAGTTATTATTTAATTTTATCAATGCATTGTCTAATACTTCATCCTATTTTGCATAAATTTGAAGTTGCTCTAACCTAAACATACACTGAGCAACGTTCATCTGAAGGTCGCTTTTTATAGCCTCCTACAAACATCTCCAGCCTGTATTGTAGATTTGTCAATGTCATGTTCAGATCACTTATAAAATATAAAAATTGGTATATAATTGCATGTTTAACAAACAACGTTGCTTTTCTTTTCAAAATTATTCCAGGTATTTTTCACGATGATGCAGAGTAGCTTTTTATTCCGGACTAAGAACGCTCATTCTCAGTGTGCGATTTGTCGATGAAATGCAGCTCAAATATGACAGTAGTTTTCTGATAAAAACAAAGTGGTATATACTTGCACGCTTTACAAACAATGTTGCTGTCCTCTTCAAAGTATTCCGGGTATTATTCACGGCGACGCAGTCAGTTTTTCTTCCGGACTAAGAACGCCCATTTATGACAGTGTGAGATTTGTCGATGTAATTCAGCGCAAACCTGGCAGTAGTTTTCTGCACAGTCTAGACATCTACTTGTTGCCGACATTTTTTGCCAACATGCATCGCATCTGGGGAAAATCTCTTCGTTCGAATCATCTCTCTGATCTGTGGCTTCTTTCTTTACACCGCTGCCCCCAGGTAGAGTTAATACAACTTCCCTATTACACAACGGACAAGGAAAACCGCCTACTATTGCGTTTATTTCTTCATGTTTTTTCAAACATCGAGCACAGAAAACATGGTTGCATGGTGTAGTTATAGGATCTTTGAATGTATCGAGACAAATACTACAGTACGGATCGCTCTCTGCCATTTTCCACCTGTTCGTGTTATGTTGGCAAGCTCTTTCTGCTCTGCAGCATGAAGGTCGACTGGAGCAGACTTGATTTGGCGGTCATTTTACTAATACAACGGTTAACAAGTGCTCACTGATATATGCAAGAAACCATCTGACGATTAACCATATTCAGGTAATGAGCACTGTTTAAAAGTGCACTATAAACTCAACTGGAGCTACTTGATTTGGCTTTCAGTTTTCGAATATCACCAGGTACACAGAATCTGACTGATGTGGCGCACGAATGATGATGTTGGCGAGGTTAACACAGACATAGCAGAGCATACTTTGTACTTGTGAATCTGTATATATGTCTTGCTTGCTTGCTTAGTTGAATTAACGATGTGTGCGCCCGTTAAGGCATGTATGTCGTGTTAATGCCTACACGACAGATTTCTAATTTTTGATCGGGGGGGGGGGGGAATTCGTGCCTCATTCCCCCCCGCCACCTACGAATTAATGCACTTACAGCTTGCTTATAATTAAGCCTCAGGTCGTGGGACTATTAAGTCTCTAACGTCGTAAATAGAGGGTTTCATGAGTGGAAAGAAACCCAACAAACACTAATGGTAATAGTTGGTATCCTGCGTTATAAGGTCATGAGTGGGAAATCGTCCTAGCACACATTCATGCGGAAGGTTATAGCTGGTCCGCGTAAGGACGTACTTTATGTTATTTATGCGTATCTTGTGAGTCGTTTGTTGTAGTGTCTGTCCGAGACAAAAGTGGAAGGAGTGAGGCAAGATTATTGCTGATTTAGATGCTGCGGATTTCTGTCAGTTAGTAACATTTACCGTTGGTTTAACTATTAGCAGATAACAAGGGCAGACAAATACATTGTGATTATCCTTGCCATACTCCGACATAATTATACGCAAACATGGGGAGGATAGAGTGAGGGTTGTTTAGAGATGAAGGTTGGTGGTGGCTCAATCATTCCCTTTTCCAGTTTTGATTTATTTTGTTTTCCGTAAGGGCTATGTCATTACACAATCTATTGTTGGTATATGATTTCCTTTGAGCAGACTTATGAATCTTTGGATTATAATTAAATTAAACAGAGATGAGGGGCACCGAATGACCGAGTGGTCTAAAGCGCTCTCCGTTACGGATAACTGCCATCTCGCCTCTGTCTGCGTGGGTTCGAGTCTCAGATTCGGCCAATGTTTGTATGTGAGAAAGCTTACCAGTTGCTTCTCCTGGGTCGTTGGTTCTGCACCAGTATTACTGACCGCCATGTATAGACTATCGTGTGCTGAAAAATGGCGTTACACCCTAAACCAACAACAATAACTGATAGGAGTTCCTAGATTATAGTATACAAATCACAATTATGCCAAATTTGTAATTTACTGCCACTTGAAGAAGCAATTTCATGTTTTCATATTTTCAAAACCTTACCCAAAAATTGACAACGTCTAAAACATGTCAAACTATTTATGACACAAGCCGTATAAATGTACACGAAATTAAGTGCACGTGTGTATTGGCATCACGTTGTTCAACTATTCACAGCGGTCGCTGATGTCACGGTTGAGCAACTGCATCATTACAACCATATGTTTAATTTGTGTTTGTAATGATGATTTGAAACGATTAAGTAGCTAGCTCCATTGGCAGCTGATAAGTATTTTTAATTACAACAATATAATATAGGTACACTAATCCGTTAAAACAAATTCAATGCACCGAGATCCGTTAAAACAAATTCAATGCACCGAGATCGAATAACACTCACGTTACCTCTACCCGTGTGAGCTCGAGTCTTAGGTAAGACAACATGGGTGAGAAAGCTGCCTGCATCGGGTCGGTTTTTCGTTAGTTAGTCATACTTGTACTGGTAGCTGAGAAGTCCAGTAAGTGTTTTCGATCACAATCACAATGGCGCGCACAAATCAGACCCTGATAGAAGCCAAATAGATGAAAACTAATCTTCAAGCAAAGACAAAGTGAATACAGAATAATTATACAGTAAAAAGAAAGAGGAATGGCAGGAAACATGATGGCAAATATGAGAGAGATCAGTAACCTTGAAAACGATTTCAAGGTGGAACGTGTATTACGCGAGGGTGAGTGCTATTTACAATGTTACAGGAAGAAGGAGCACAGTTCCTTAACATGGCCGGAATACCAAGGGAAGACTTTCCGAATACAACACAGGTGAGGATAGCAATAAAAACTATGGAGCCAGGATAAATTTAAAAAAATTATTCCATAAACCCGATAGGGTATCAAGGCTATATTATTAGACCAAAAGGGAAAGAACCCGTGGTACCATACGGAGAAATGACAACATCCAAAGGAACAATAAACGTGGAAAAACCAGCGCCCATTGAACGCAAGATAAGAAAAAGCATACCGTAGAGGTGAAAATCTCAGATATTCCCGTAGAGATATCGCTAGAAGCTGTCGTTAAACATTATGAAGAAAAATTTGGGGTAAAACCAGTATCAGCAATAATGGAGACTATCTCGACAATGCAAATCTATGACGGAATAAGAACAATTGAAATAGAGAAGATACACCTCAAAACCATCATGAGGTCGTATTTTAAGCATGGATTTCTAGCAAAAACACGATACAGTGAATGCATCTACGACAGAAAATGCAATAGGTGTAATAAGACAGGACACCCCCCTTTCAAATGTCCCCTAAATAATGAAGAGCAAAGTGGTAGAACACAACAACAACAACAAAAGCAACATCAACCGAATCAGAAATTGCAAGAACAAAAACAATAAGATGCAGGGAAACAGAAACGGGCAAAACAACCATAAGACCTAGGGAGAATAAAACAACAATAACAGGATCAAGGGAAACAACAAAAGAAGGAACTAACCGCTACAAAAATGACGAGTAGTACTCCGAAATCCGTAATAAAAAAATCAACAACACCAGGTGACAGTAGAAACAACCCAACAGGAAAAACAGAAGGAAATAGAATATAACCGGAAACAACCTGTAGAGCTGAAAACAACAAATGAAGAAGCAAGAAACAAAGAAAGAAACAAAAGAAGTGAGAGAACAAGATAAAATAAGAAGGAAAGAGAAAAAAGAACAGAACGAGAAAGAAAAGAAGAAAATTTCTATTTTAAAAAATTACAAAAATATAACCCCCAAATAATTGCAAAAAAATATACCAAAAATTAAATTGAACAAAAACGTTACAAGGGAAATACAAATACTAATAAAAAATACAAATACAATTATCAAAACCCATACCATATAGCAAACACTTAATATAAGGGCAGGAGAGCCTCCCCAAATGGTCTGTGAAGATCAAAATGGGAGAAAGCACCCTCCACCCACAAAGATTTCGTTAGTTCTTTCTCCACGAAATATATTGACGTGTTGCATAATCTATAAACTTTTAAAATATGACCTTAAACCAGATAAAACCCAAACTCACAATTGCAATGTAGGTGTTTTTTTTTTAAAATACTGAATTCATCTGAGATCAGATAAACGAAATACATGATGTAATTACAAAGACGGGCACAACAACACATTATGGAGACTTTTAAGTGAAAATCGAGAACAGTCGGTTAATTTTTAGCAAACGTATCCACAGACCCTATAAAATCGAAAAAGTCAAGATACGCTGACATATGTATTCTTCCAAAAAGGCCAACGACAAGGCGTGTTATCTAGTTGTCTTTTAGTTTATGTGTGGTCAAGCGCCACTGTTCAGCACATTATATGCCATACATGGTGGTCTATGTATTTCGTAGATGAAGAATCCGTAAAGTTTCCAGGAAAAAACCCACAGACCCACGAGAACTACATGTACTGGAAAGCTTTCTTGCATAAAACATCGGTCTATCCGAGACTTGAACTCACACGGATAGTGGTGGTATTATTTTAAAAATTTTGTAGAGACGAGAGTCTCAGAGCACTTGTCCACTCAACGACTCTAGGCCGTTGCAATTTAATACAAAATAGTTGATGATTAAATAGAAAATGTAATTTTGCGAATGCTATGAAACATTTCCAAGTATGGAAAAATGAAACATACAGGAAATATATATCATTGATTAGACTTTGTCTTTGATCCTTTCTTGTGAAAAATGATCATAGGTCTTTACAAATTGAGTCCCAACACTAACCGTAGCACACTATATTACACTACTTTAAAAAAAATTAACTGAAACATTATCACTTCCCATGCTTTGAATTCATTGTGTCAGATATTAAATGAATATTAGTTTTGTAATTGTTGGTGGGTGTGGGTGGATTAGAATGAAATAAATCTTTTAAAAAAATGAAGCATCTTTCATTACTGACATCATCTTTCCAAAAATGTATTTTGCAGATGTATTAAGACTACGAACTGAGAAAGGTACTATTTACTGTTTCAGACTAAAATATTTTCCGTAACGGCATGCCATGATTCCAATGAAGGTATGATGACGCCTTATAGTAACCAGAATGCGCATCCTGGTTTTCGACCCAGCACGCGGTGGAAAAGTAAGTTCTCCTGTGGAACGAGCACGTGATAATTTACATTTATAAATATTGATGATTAGCTTTGCTTGCATCGCAAAACATCGCTATGTGACTAAGGATAACGTTCTCACCATGACGTTTGTATGGTTGACAATAAAACAGCTATACCTCTGTTCCTTTTCGCAGAGCTTAATACTTGTTAGCTGCTATGGTCGCTCACTCATCTCTCTCAGTTTATAAGCATCTTGATATTTTTTGTCATATGTATCATCTTTGTTAGCTAAGGTCCCGATAGGTTAAACCAATCAATACCTTAAATGAATGATAAGATGTTTTACAGCTTCGGTTCTGCGAATTGCATTTGATGAGGCGGCAAGCCAGCGCACCCAATCAAAATCAAGGCGTTCAAATTTGAACACAATTTTTACTTGATTGAGACAAGAAGTGGTGGGAAGGAACACAGCTGGAATGGACTCTTCAATAAGCAATTCTCCACTGTCAGCCATGTGTGTATAAATACATATTTTCCCTCAAATACACATGTAATGGCCTCTCTCTGGTACATATCATACTTTCGATGTTGACATTACAATGTAACTTTTTGAAGTCATTTACCTCGGCCATTTTCGGCATATGTACATTACACCACTGATACACGCTATTCGTTAGTGGGCATTATATACAAAGGTAGAAAACTCGACAAATCCAATAGATGTCGCAATTACAAACCATTGAAATATCTGCTCGATCCGCCATAGTCTAAATATGGGTATAACATCGGAACATTGGCTAGCGAAGATCAATTTGTAAAGACACATCCAGATCGCTAACTACGAGAAACCAGAAGGCTAATAAGATAACCGTCCACTTAACCGCTCAGTGCAAAAGTTAAATTGGTTTTATATATGTATATAAAGTGTCCCCTTTTTACTGTGGGAATATTCCGAAACGTTCAAAAAGAATTATTTTATAAATAGCTTCTAATGAAGTTAACCTTGCTTTATATTCGGATGTACTGATCTATATATTCGTTGCCGACTTACCTTCCTTTCCATCCTCTGGCATAAATTATGAAAATAATGGTGATAAGGGAAGAATGATTTGTCATCAAGTACTTAATGCTAGCCAAGACAATACACACGCATACGTTCCTGCAAGAATATGTCTAGAACTGATGCAGAAGAAAAGGAAATTATTTGTTATTGTACTGCGTGTCTACATGAAATGTGTATGTTAGATTCACTATTATTAGCATATGTAACTGTTTCACTTTGGTTCCGATCAAATTAACCATATTCGGTATTTTGTAAAAAATGCATGGATATTTTCAGAGGGAAAAGATGACTAAGCTGATGATTCTCTGGTTTTTCAATCCACAAAAAGCAAAAACACATAAAAATACGTAATCACTCAAAATGTCTAAGCCGTCATGATCAAATATGTGTTGAACTTGTTGAAGATTACATGTAAAATAAATAGTTTTAAGGTCTTAGAGTAAATGTCATTATAGAAGACAATTAGAATTAGCTTTGATGTGCACAACACAAGGAGGCTTATTGTGTTGTTAATAACTATTTCATATATTATTAAGTCCTTACATTTATATATTCTCTGCATAATAAGTCAGAATGATTGAATGTAAGTACAAAGTTTCAGGAATATTGGTATACGATTGTGTTTTATCTCATTTCATATGAACTTACATTATGTCACAATCTAGTATGGAAACTATCTAGGGTTCGCTTAATACATCTGGATGCTTTTGCTAGATACAATTTTGAGCCATAAATACATTTTCAAAGCATCGAAAGACATGCTAAATTGAGCATTCTCTGAGAGATTGTTCCGCAAGGTTACAATTGAGGGTATCAAAGATGATTTGGTAGAATTGAGCCTGAATTATATTATTTGAATGTGGAAGGTTCTATATTGCTTGTTTTGATAAAAGGTGTTGGGGAGTACATTAAAGATATATTCCGGGGTTTAGATCGTTTTAATCATATAAAGTGTTAACAAGGTGCTTCTCTTTCTTCTAGATTGCAGACTGTCCCACCCTTTTTTTAAATAAACTGCCTACTAGTGTATACTGGAAGTCCCGTAACTATTCTTTGCACTTGAAACTTTAGTTTGTCCAAATTGTCTCAATCAATGAACATCCACCCTAGACAAGATAGCCCTGATACAAGTTGTAATAGTTTTGATAACATTTGCATGCCAAGTTTATATTTTACTTTATGAAGATTGGCTATTAGAGAATATGTTGCTTTTAGAATGCGATCAATGTAACAATTGATGAAAGTGGTTATTCTAAATTGCGATGAAAATCTTAACTGGCACCTCTGCGTCTGTTACACTCTAGACAGGTCAATGTTACATTATCTCTGGTACGACCACGATCATTATACATTTTATCCACGGTAAATTGGCGAGGATCTTTATCCAAATACTGCCAATGCATTATACAGTGATTATTTTGTTCTCGTTTCAGCGTAATTATAAATTCAACATCAATATTGAATTCTCTTTTTTTATTTTATCCTGTTGTTTATAACGAGCGAGTTAATTTTTTTTGATTATATCATCGCTGACATTATCACTGATTGTGGTGTCATTAGCATATAGAACACCTCGTCGAAGTTGATTTATTCTTCGAACTCTAGAGACTGCGAGATAAACTAAATTCGACCACTCGATGCGATCATCTACGATCCAAACAATCGTATCGGATATAGTCAATCCCTGCGAAAAATGTATCGTCATTGCGTATCCTAGCGTCCATGGAGATTTATCAGCGCGGAATGCATCTTCGACAACATTGATATCAACCACCACAATATCATTTAACACTAGAGTTTGGTTTTCAGTCCTGGAATATCAACTTCGATATTATGTCTTCGTGAATCCGTAGGCCTATAACACAATGACACTGAAAGTGTTACAAATTTTTCTTTATCTATTTGAAAAAACCGTGTTTGAAGTGTGTCTCTGACTATCTTTCTACTTGCTACTATCAAATCATTTGGTCTCCAAGCTTCCCAAAAATCATTTAATGGGGTTTCTGAAATTATTTCACGCGCTATTTCACATTGGATTGTATCCGGTTGTAATCTGATTAATCTCTTAAAGTCACTTAATTTTGGATCAAGTGATCTTGCGATCAGTAATAATTTCTTCATAATAATCTACAAAATTCTTTAACCAATCAAGCCGAGACAAACCGGCAAATGGTGTTGGTTGACCATGATCGCCAAACATTATCACAGCTGTATTTTTCAGTAACATCCACCCGAGAAACATTTTTAATATATCAGACAATACTGTGCATATCTCATCCCAAATAATGATTTTAGGAATATATTTCTCACCCATTCGATCTGGAGTCCATTCGTTACCTTTCTTTGAAAAAAACTGGGATATGTACAAGAATCAACTCCTCGTTGTTTCATCTCTCTTGGAAGTCTGTGTGTTGGTGTTAGGACAATCATGTTTGATTTCCATCGAAATAATTCGATAACACGAGTCGTATTCCCTGACCCGCCACATCCATTCAAATAAACTGTTTAATATCTACATACTGGATCAGATAACGAAGGCGCATTTGATAGTTCTGATATTTGATTTTCTTTTATGTAATTATCTTCAATCGTAACATCTGCTGATTCAGATTAATCATGTAACCTTTCTTGTTTTATTCTCCATGATCCCCAACACTCATCAGAATTTTTAAATTCAGCCACTGCCTCGCTATGTTTGATATCTATATAAAATAAATCAGTCGCTACCCTGACCGCGATGCCAGGAAATCTATTTATCATCGAAAGTAAAGTGATAGAAGCATAAGTCAGCATTGACGCTCTTAGATGTACGTACTGAGGTGATGCACCATCTACGTAGCTAACAATTCTTCTGAATTTTGTTCCTTCTGACAAGTAGGCATTTTCACGATTGACATAAATATCTCTAGATGATGCATCCGCGATTATAAAATCGTATTCAACATCATCTAGAATTAATCGTGAATAATGTCGCTTGTGATCATATGCTCCACCCTATGTGAATTTTCCAATTATTCTTCTACAGAGATCTTTTGCATTTTTATGATTGACTTTAAAGATCTCTTTGGATGCTTTAACAATATATTCTTCGTCGAGAACAGGACAATGTGTTTTGTAATCGTTAATTATACTATCAAGACTATCAGGCTGTGGTAACCAAACTTCAGTCTGTGCCCGATATGATATAATTGCCTCACTGACAATCAGCGATATCAGCATTTTATAATCATTCATATACCGTAATAACACTATTGGTACCCAGTGATTTTCATTTATATGTCTATCAAACCAAAGATAACAGCACGGATGAAGTCTTGGGCAAACTCGAATGATACCACACGAGCGAATCCGGTTAGATCAAAATCGGGAAGTGGTTCATTAATCGCAACACGAGTCATCTCGCGGGTTTTATGTCCAAATCGTTCAAAATACTCAGAGCATTCACCCATCCCGAGTAAACTCGCCGGATAACACGCAATCATATCAACCGAAAAAAACAATTTTTGGGACCATATTTGGTATTTCATAATCCACAATGTCCGTATTCTACTCAATACGCTTGAACATCTGCGAGAAACTCATATCTAGTTGGTTTTCACAGATTCTTCTCTCTGTCGAAATGTGCCGCTCTGTTACTCGTTCGGCTACACAATCAAACGACGACAGTTTCATAGGTTTCAATTTCTCAACACTGGGTTTGTCATTTATCGGATAAATCCCATATACAACCGCGGTCACGGGATAAGCTCCTGGTTTGGAATCCTGACTCACGGTGACAGTTTTTTTTTCTTGATACAGGGTCGAATGTATCACGAATAATCCAACTACCTGTTTCTGAACGGATAATGAATTTCACTCTGAAAAATATTTTCAATGGTCAAGATGCGATATTATTCCTGTTGATCTTTTGTCGTTCATGGTAGCATCAACTCTACCATCGATCCGAAATGTTGACCAACAATGAGATGCTCCGTCGCGCTTAAATTCGTTAAAGCCATCATGGATTTTATCTATCATGCTTCTATCACTTATTAATCCCTTATTTTGTGCATCTACGGAGACTCTATCGAGATTGAATTTATAATTTGTCCACTGTTTGATTTTGGATAATCTGTTAAATTCCTTCATGCTATAAATAAGGTAAGTATTTAAATAAAGAATTTATATATAACGAATCACTGTAAATGGCTTATGATATGATCAGTAACCGTCTGTAACAAATCGTGTAAAAACGAATTCTGTGGATATTATTCACAGAGTGTGCGACGAGGAAGCTTAGGTTCATGATCTTGTATACGATGTGATGTTGGAGTGCTAGGAAAGACACAACTGTGCCTCAAATGTGGTGGTAAGCAATACAGGGAGCTTAAGCGCTATTATGATAAATAAATCAAGGAATCTAACCCGATAGTGACCCTGACAGCATCATCGATACAGTCATAAAAACACCTCAAGACTACATTGATAGTTCTCAATAAATAATAATTAAACCAAATAATCAATTAGACAAAAAATACATATGTATATAAAAAAGCCTAGAATTTCAACCACATCCAACGATTAGCAACTATGAAGCATCACGTGATGGTGTAGTCAGAAACCGCAGTCTAAAAAAACAGTAGTTCTTGTCAACAATCAGGGATATTTGATATTTACTGCTGGAGGGAAAAGTCATCCTAATCATAGATATCTACATGACTGTTTCCACGGATTGATCAAAGATGATTTTGTGATATTTATATGCCCTCGGTTCGATATGTTGCAGAAAATGTATATAAGTCTGATATTTCCCCCCCAAATGGACAAAAAATTCGATTTATATATTTACAATGAAAAATTCAAATTACCGAAGGGAGATAACTTCTCCAGGGATGTGTATGTGTGTGTCGTTGATAGAGTTACTGTCCTTCATATGGGATTTTTTGATAAATATAAATACACATGACTCACGTCTGACTGAATTTTTCTCTATTCTGGTTTCACTATTTTTGGGTTGAAAATCTATAATATTTAGCTACGAATATATATATATATATATATATATATATATATATATATATATATATATATATATATATATATATATATTCTGTTTATACTTGTATATCTCAATTGACTATATATTAATTTCAAAATTTATACTTGTAGATTTGAACACTTAGCGTAATCCGTACGAGGTTGAGTCTCGTCTTGGGGCCCATTTGAGGGTTATTCTATATATAGTGGGGGCGCCAGCCCAAAGGTGTTTCATAACATCAAATACGTGATGGTGTGATTGTACATTGGTGTACATGAAATACATAACAAATACATAAAACAATCTTCTGAATATTCAACGGAGATATGTCTATGGGCGCCCCTAAAATAAATAGTAGCGTGGATGCAAACAGCTCTATGTCACACTGAAGGTAACCCCACAGGGCAGTTCTGAAAGAACTGTCGGCCAAAAGAAACGGTAATAGGGTCAAAGAAAAAAATCTCGGAGATAAAATCTCAAAGAGAGAATTATCAAATATTTGATTTGAAATCAAACAGAAAAAAAAGACACTAAGGCCAATAAAAGGGACCCAGTGAATGATAACCGCTCATCATGGCTACTATTTATATTTTGTAATTTTTTAAAAGATATATTTTTTTTGGATATATTTATATATTAAAGATATATTTATTATATAATGAATTATGAAAATATCAATGATATAGTTTCTGCTATTACAGATTTGAAAAATCAGGGAATACAATTATCAGATAAATTAGATTGTGATAAAATCCTTTCTGATTTTCAGTATTTAGAAGACATAGCACGCTGTAACAGATATGTCCTACCGTCACAATATTCCTTTATCATGGAACTACAAGAAGCTGTTAACGCGTCATTAGCGAATAACAGCGAAATCGATAAATTCATACCTGTCTTTATCGCAGTAGAGAGAATAAGAAGTGGTTTATCAGAACAAAATGAACTTTAAAAAGTTATGCATTCCATAGTTATACAGTTAAAACAGCTTACTAAAAATGAAAATAAAAACACTGCCTGGAGGATAAATACATCACCGAAGATCAGTGTTATTTTTTTTGCACCCGCGCAACACGAGTGTAAAATAACATTGATATGTTAAGACGGAAATCTTACGCTGGATAATCATAAGACGATAATCCTTTAGGATAAAAATCGTTTACGATGAAAATCCGTTAGGATTGAGATCTTGAGATCTTACATACAGAATAATTTGTAAAATCTCTCCCCGTAAATCAAAAAGATTATTGGATTGATCAGTGAGTTTAAAATTATTAATGAATCATTATGACATCGCATATAACGTGCATTAACAGGTTCCTGTATGATTAAAAATCCAGGTGGAACAGTTGTTGCAAGCGAATATAAAATGTATCCTTGCTGGGCTTGATTTTGTATTTTCGAGATTTATTTGGTAACTTCCATCAATAACATCACATACTAGATTTAAAGCAATCACCGAGGATATATTAACATTAGCAGGATTAATATGCCGTCCACCTTTGTCTGGGTCATTATTATATTTGAGGATAGTTGTCTGTGGTGTTATTTTTTCCTTGCAGCGAGAATCAGAGTAAAGTTTTCATTGATAAGATCTTTTAACGGATCTTTTTAGTTTATTTGCGTTATACTGGGGAAATTTTAAATTATGTAATGTAGCTTCTGTTAACGAAAATGCGTCTAGAAATTTTGGTTTAGAGCAACCTTGTTTGTCATTTGTTTGATCAATTATTACCTGAACTATTCGTTTGTTGATATATTCCATGTCGGATACAAGTTGATTTAATATCTCAATATGTTTTATGATCTCGCTGCGTGAATTCGCTACTTCTAAAAGATGTTCTTGCAAACTCTGTCGTAGTCTCTCTAGTTGTATTTTATGCAATTTATTAATCTCTTTAAAATAATCATTATCTTCACTTAAATAGAGTGGAGTAACATTGAATGTACCAAGAGTTTTCTCAAAATTAAATTCCCATTCTATATAACTCCTATCGAGAAATGTAAAGTCATCGCCTAATATTGCATTTTTTATACGGCGGAGGTGTTCTTTGTATGATGGGGCGATTTCATGATATGATTGTACATCTGTGACATACTCCAATTTTTTACGTTCGGGTAGATTTTGATAAGATGGTGCCTGAGGTGGGATTTCAGGCCATCCTTGCACGGTTCTTATGGAACTCTGATAGATATCTTCGAGGTACCTGGGTGAGTTTATCTCAGTTGCAGAGGATAATGTTGGTTCATGAACTGTTATCGCGATTTTTGATTCTTTTCTCGTAATGGATTTTATTCTACGCTGTAATTCATTATTGATTTGTTCGATTTGGTCAGTCCCAGATGGAAAAGAAACAACATTCCAATTCCGGGTTTCCGTCGTTATCATTTTTACTCGCAAACACCAGGGAATTATTCGGTTGCTAACCACCAAATTAGTCTGATCTAATATTTGGCCAAATGTAGTATACTCGTAAGGTTGCTAGCGCAATCTCTTTAACCGGTAAAGCACTGGAAAAATTCACACTGAATTTAGGGTTGTTTGAGGTTATTGAGATCATGGTTGTCTTTTTGCGGCGTTGTGTTTGTCCGCTGAAGTAATTCCGTTGTTGATGTCATTGACATTGGCGTTGCCATTGTTGTTATTATTGTGTTGTTTTTCTAAATTTGATGTTGCTGTGTGGTAGATGTTCGTTATCGCGGAGAATTCGTTATCTGATATTGTTGTGTCATCGAGACTGAATGATATCAGCGACGACAATTGGGAATACAAGGCTGATGCAATATGTAACTTAATTATATACTCGTTTAGTTTATTCTGACTGTATGTGGATATATTTTGTGATGACGCTAAGAATCCTGTAATTGAAAGAATCCCTCGCTCGGGATTTCAAACCACTTCCCGCTATCATATTTGCAGTAATATTCCCCTGAGCATCAAATCCTGCATTTATTCGCTCTGTTTTGTTTTGTTTTGTTTTGTTTTTTATCCACCGCGCTGTCTATTATTTTACTAACACTCGCGGGCATAATCTCCGTAGATTGTAGTTTTCCCGATGGTGGTATTTTTCGTCCTCGCATCAGCGTGATTAGTTTTTCCTTGTCCGCGGAAAATGCTTTACCGGCAACCTCACCAACAGCGCTAATACCCTTATCACAAATAACATCAATAGCTTTCATCGATAATTGTTTTGCGATTGGTGCTATTTTTGAAGCCATCCTTGCGAATAACCCTAGAACAACATCACTGAGACCATTTCCATAATACATCGTATAATAGGGCAATCGTGAATTTACTATGTAAATCATGGTTGGTTTGTTCTGTAATATATATATATATATATATATATATATATATATATATATATATATATATATATATATATATATATATATATATATATATATTTACACGTACGGGGGTATTCACTTGACCGAGCTGTGTCAAAACCCTGGCGCGAATCCCGATGGATGGATGTCATATGTGAGCTCCAAATTTCCAAAGACTTCCATGCAACTTGAGTTGTAAATTGGAAAGTCAGATGTGTCTGTGTTTATATACTAAATTTTGCTCTAATCAATTGGAGACCACAGTTAAAACTTGTCCAAAAAGTCCATTCACCGCACCTTTGCGTGGTTTTCTTCATTATCATCAGATTTCCGTACCGCCAGCCGGTTATGCCATAGAAAATACACTAGTAATCCCTTTCTTAATGGGAACTATTTAACTGCGCTACCCTAAGCCAGTCAATACACACTTTTACCGGCGTATCACACTTATATAACTACGCCTATTTTCCACTATGGATACATACACGGTATCTACCAAGTCACAACTTATTGATTCCATTGTGTAATTTACTGGTTTCCTACCCTAAATACTGCCATCTCAAGCACAACACTATTATACACCACTAGAGTTTAATATGGACTATGTTACTAAAAGGGACAATCATTCGGCTTGGACCTAAATTCACTACTAGCGAACCCTAGCATGGTTCAAACTCTCTAACACTCGGCTCCGTGACGTTTGCTACTACTAAATGGCTAATTACCTCGGGCTAGGGATATTCCATGGCGCCGAATCGAATATATATATATATATATATATATATATATATATATATATATATATATATATATATATATATATATATATATATATATATGAAACCTTAACTAGAAGCAAAAACTAAGAGTTTTTAGGTTTGATAAACTTTTATCCAACACAAATGGTTTATGTAGTGTCCGAAATTTTTTAAAAAAAATGCAATAAAATGCGTAATGTCGGTAACATTGCAAGAATATTTGCAGTTATACCTGCAACAATTATTTTCGCAGCTTCGTTGCTCCTGACTGTTCAAACAAGGTTTGTGTACTGGAATATCAAGTTTAGAATGTTCCAGTGACCTAAGTGGCTTGAAAGAGGAGGTGCAGGAGGTGGCGTATTTGAACCCCGGCCGAGTCATATCTAAGACTGATGAAAATATGACTAACAGCTGTCTCATTAGGCGCTCAGCATTAAAAGTGTAATGTTAGGACTGGTAGGCCTGGTGTCAGGATAATGTGACTTGGTAAGACATTTTGCTACATGTCTTCGACATGATGCTTTAGTGTTTGACATCCCTATAAACTGCCTATTTAGTAGCGATATGTAACAAATCTAAACAATATACTCACAAAAATATCAATTTTATATTTCTACCCGATACGCGATTTGCTGGTTTAGAACTAGTATGATGACAATAAAGAAAAAGTGACAATATAAGTCCTGAAAGTCAGAAAACAAAAAAGACGCGGAATCATTTAAACATAATAAATATCTACTCCAGACATACACGTGTCCCAAACGCTGCATATGAAATCCCAGGTCTCTGGTACGCATGGTTTCTATATATTCATTGTAGCAAGGTTTCATGAAAAAATGTTTAAAATAAAATGTAAGATCTCATCTTTCTAAGGCAAGAGTCTCTCGAATGAGCAAATGAACTGCTGGCCGAGAAAGAAAAAGAAAAACATTTCGTGGCATCTTTTAAGGCATTTTGCAGTTTCTCAGATAAATTTTAAAACGCAACATCAGGTCAGTGTGCCAACTCTGAATTTGTATATATGTGGAACTCTTTGGTTTCGTATTTGCATAAGGTTAGAAGTTTTGAAGAGAAAAGAAACGAATTTCCCCGCGATTATCTCACTAGTTTTACTGGCAATTTAAATAAAGAGCTAGTATATCCTAGGTATTATTCAACGAACATTTAACTCAGTGTATGACTGATGTGGTAATATGAGTTATATAGTATACAGCTTGTTCTTACTTCAGATTTGCACCGCTCAAACACTGCTACCCGATGTTTGGTCATTTTCACGTTTGGATTTCATAGGTAACCTGTAAAAAACAAGAGCCGATAACGTTGACACATTTATAGTTTTGTAAATTCATCCAGTGCATTTTTGAAAGCTGATATTATTTAATCACCGCTCCCCCCCCCCCTCCGATAACAAGAACAACAAACAACATCATTTTCAATATTTTAATAACGGCTAAAGATAGTGAACTTTGGACTAGCTCGGGTAGATGATATATCAGAAGAACCTCACCAAACAAAGGGAACTTCCGTAATATTTCCTCACAACAATCTGCAGCAATAATCTACAAACAGGAGAATAGCCCACACCATAGACAGTCTCTGATCAACATCCTTTCCAAGAGAGGCAATCTATTGATATGCCAGAACAAATGAACAGTAAGCCTCATAAGCCACCCTAGCAAGGTTATGTTTACGATCATCTTCAGTATACTGAAACCCAAACAAAGCAGGACATGACACTATATAATATATTATAGTTTCAGTCTCAGAATCCATGGTGGAAAGTATCTGAAGGACATATATTACGCCTTTTGTTGACATCACTTAGGCTTTCGACATGGGATGCAGTTCTGTAAAACATAGAAAACATGTATGACAAAGAGACTAACGCAGTTTTCGTAAATGGTAACAAAAGGTATTGGTTCAGAATCGAAGCATAAGTTAGACAGGGGTGTCGTCTTCCACCCACACGTTTCAGCATCTACCTAGAAATGATAATTTCCTATGCCGTGGGACACCATGAGGGCAGAATCAGTGTTGAAAGAAAAATCAACCAGCAACCTGCTCTTCGCTGATTATATAGACGGCTCAGAAAGAATAGGAATCCTTGGTGAACAGTTTCAACTAAGCATTACTAAGAATTAATATCAGCGCTTAAAATACAAAGCTAACGACAAACCACCCGAGTTACATTCAAAAGGAAATAAGATTGAATGGACAAACGTTAAGTACGTAGGTACTATTAGTCTCTGATGAAGGTTTAAAACCTAAGATTCCTTTCAGGATTGCGCAGACAACAACAGCACTGGCTAGGCTGACGCCTATTTGAAAGGATATCAACAATACTTTTGGGTCTAACATCAAGCTTATGCTCTCCCTCGTCATGTCCATATACCTGTATGCATATGACATGGAGCCACCATGTGTGGGATGGTCATAGAGCCCCCATAAATTGCGTGCCACTCCCAGTTTGCCAAACAAAGGATGTCTCTAGAACTCCCTACCCCGATTTGTTACAGGCAAGTTTGTTCCGAAGCATTGGTCACTCACATTTAGAAAAGCACCATCTTCCTCTGAGGTAAGTCATCACCGACATTGCATACTGGCGATAGAAAACCACACATCCATAAGACTTCATATCCAAGGTATTGGCTCTATGTTCTAAATGTCAGCTCAAAATCCACAAAACGCTCTACAACAAAAACCATATGCACAATCAGCTGAGGATATAATTTCTTGAGCCGTTTAGTACACGTGACAATGTCAAATATAAATGAAATGGCTTACGTTACGAATGCACACACGTGAATATACTTGTCAGACATTAAATTGTTTCATCAGAACTACTCAATAAGATCATTAGGACAATAACCAGGTTCGTACATGAATCTATATTCGCCAAAACTCTCACAGAACTATAAAACGTCGAACCTTTATAATCCTTCAATACATGCAACATTTAAATGAATTCAATTATTAAAAGCCAACTCGAAAATTAAACGTCTTATAATAACATGATGTTTTTAATATAGGTATGTCTATCTTCAAAGATAGAATAATACTGAGCATAAAATGTTTCCAACAAATTGTATCGTTCAATATGAATAGCGAAAAGAGCATGCAATGTTATATTTCACATATCTCTTCAGTTTAAGATTGCTCCCTGAGCTGCAAGTATTAAGCTCGTACAGTAATGGGTGAATCAAAACTCGGTATTTGAAATTTACATATGACGTAAATTAATTTCCAGCCGGTATCGCTGGAAGCCGATGCTAAAATTGAGCACATTTTAGTTTTTGTATATTCATAACCATTATGTACATACAGTTTAGTGCCGGAGAACTGAAAGGCATTATTATCATTTAGGACCAGCTTTGTATATTGATTCCTTTCAGCTAAACACTGTCACGGAATTGTGTATGACTGGTATCACTATGTATATCTGGTTAAATATGTACTCGGGTTTCGCTGCCGCGTACAGCGGCACTGAGGGTGGTTTATTAATGATTGGCTCTAGTTATTTCAAAATGGTGAGCGAAACTCAGGTCATGCTGCATGTGCAAATTGCCTGCAGTTTAAACTTCTAAGTACCTAACTGCGCATATCGGTCACAGCTACGGTATATTATAGAGCAAATTCTCTGTAAACATCACATTACATTCCATCTTGTCAGAAAGCTCTCCACTTTAAGGAAGCAAAATCTTTCAGCAAAAGAGGTAAAATAGATTCAAAATTATATTCTTATCGCTATTCGTTTTATATGACAAAATTGTTTCATATATCAGATGTTTTAGTATTTGTTCTGAATTCTACAGAGTAAATACCTAGGTCATGCAGCGCCATAATATTAGTAATACTAAAGTCTGTTTCGACTATACACTGCATGCATTGAACGCTTAATGTAAATTGATAACTAATTCATGTGCGCGCATGCACACCATATATGAATGTAAAAGTACTTAACCGTGTCATATGAACTACACGGTTTAGTTGTTTTAATCTTACCTGCCCGTGTGTTGTTTGTGTATGGTACCCGTATGTATGCTGCCTTTGCTTTTGTTGCGTTATATATATGTATTTTATATAATCGGGTGATGTGAAGTCGCAGAACTCTGTGTGGTTTCTTGAGACGTATACGCTGTGTCTGGTGACGTCGTTCGGAAGAGTGTAGTGGTGTTCTCGATGCAAGGGACCAAAGCTTCGCGACCATCGGGTCTGTGTTGAATGTAATGGCTCTCGAGGGATCCTTCAAACAGACAGGGAGGAGTGGACAATGCGTGGCGACTCCGTGACCATTGAGTAGAGCGAGTGGAACCGGAGATACATCTTGGACGTCAAATGGACGCCACGATAGTTATGAAATGCGTGTTCCGTATTATTGCTATTGCCATCTGAGCAAAATTTCACATTTACATCTCAGTCTCGTTATTTGAACGATAAATTCATAAAATCATAAATTTCACCTTTACATTGCAACATCGTTATATGAACGATAAATTCATAATTCCATATTTACATCGCAATTTCGTTATTTAAACAATACATTCATAAACTCATAATTTCATATTTACATCGCAGTCTCGTTATTTGAACGATAAATTCATAAATTCATAATTTCACCTTTACATTGCTAAATCGTTAAATGAACCATAAAATCATAACATATATGCCTTTACCTTGGTAAGTCGTTATATGAGCGATATATCCAAAATTACATGCGTTTACATCTGTCTCGTTATACGGGCGATATATATTTGTAAATTCATACATATGCTTGTAGTTGTTGATCGGGTGATAAGACGTTATTCACGTCAGTTTCAAATGCCTTTCGTTGAACTCTTCCTTGAGTTACTTGTTGTTGATAGTTCCATGTTAGGAACCTTGTAATTTTCCTTATCTTTTGTTTATAATGGTGTCAGATTAATTTTACATTTAAATTGCGTTTATAAATAAATATCTTATTAACGCAATTGCTTTCGGTGTCTTCACTAATCCAGTCCCATCCCGACTTTATCCTGTGACAAACACTATGTGGATACAACCGTCCCTTTATGAACAAAAGTTTAGATAGTGACCATGTTTACTGAAAGACCGGCTAAAATTCGTTTAGAATCATACAGGCATTACAAAACGTCTTTAAGTGAGAAAACCCCCATTTTTCAGGATGGCAGGCATGGCGTCTATATCTGAGGCGTAACTAATACTTTTTTAATAAAGGGACGCCTAAACATTATAAGAAATCTTTATATTGAAAATTGTAAGCAGCTATCCCTTCATGTAAAAGTACTAAAAATAAATGTTTCAAGATCTTCCCTGCCAAGGCAATAACTTATCTTATCAATATTTCTTTCATTTAGGATTCACTAAACATCGCACGTATTACTTTCAATGAAACTCCATGACTATAATTTCAGGAGAACTAATGATAGTACTATTTTCATGATTGTTGGACAATGCGGTCACGTCTTCTGTTAGATAAGCACCATTTTAATCTTAAGTCCTATATACGTTATAAACGGCATTTTGGTGTAAATCCCATGACATTATGACCATCTGTTGAAACAATAAATCATGGCAATTATTTCTTATGATCTCTATACTGAAAGTCTCGTCGACTACATTCCTGATATGCTTTAAAAAAAAACAACCATGGCAATACGACTGTATGTTCAATAGAAGAATCGAAAACAAACAATTGACGATGTCACTAAAATGTAATTATGAATAAATAACTTGACTGTTTCCCAATGAAGCTAAATATATTTTTGAAATATAATAAGATAATGGCTCAAAATGTTTAATAATGTAATATTTCTCTACATTAAATGGAGTAAAGGTGTATGTACCAAATAATATCTAATATCTCTAAATGGCAATAAATTTGAATCAAATGTTTAGTTATATATGGATTTTCAGCTGTTTCGAAATCCTCAATTCATAATATGAAGTAATATGATTGGTTTTTGTCATGGTCATGTTGTGAGTACGTGATGTAAACATGATCAAGTGACCCTATTACGTATAGCTATCAAGTTACTGTACAACTTTGTCTTTACAGAAATTATCTGAGTTTGGGCTTAAAACAATTGATGAAAAGGTGTTCGTTTTGTTATAACCAGTTTGGACTTACATTTAATCTTTATTCAAATTATTTGGATTTTAAAAGATTAATTCCTTTCCTGAAAATATTTGAGTGCGCATGTAGAATTATTGGACAATAATATTTCTTGAAATTGTATTCGGAATTCAAACACAGGGGTGTTATTTTTTGTTGTTCTACAAGGAACTGTAGAAAACAGTACCTTACAGGTTACAACATACGTCATCACCCTCCATTCTGAATTTTCATCTGGACTCAAACTTGAAATCATTAGAACATTTAATTACTAGGACTTCTAAAATTGAATTCGTGGATTATTCTTGTTTGTTAAATTTTACAAACTTTCTGTGTTACTGTTTATTAGCATCTAAACACGTAAGAGAGAGAGAGAGAGAGAGAGAGAGAGAAAGAGAGAAAGAGAGAGAAAGAGCAAGCGAGCGAGAGAAAGAGCAAGCGAGCGAGAGAAATAGAGAGAGAGAGATAGAGAGGGATATGCAGGCAGACATACAGATAGACAGGCAGATAGTGGTGACTGCGTACAAAATAAATCAAATCATATAGCATAGCTTAAAACTTCAGTATATTTAAAACATACTGGTTATGAATATGTGTGTCAAATATAATAAACTTATTCCAGCTATTAACTCAATAAGATTCTAAGTGACTGCGGACGTCAAGATTCATTCGTGCAATATGACTCAGTGCGATGAAATTGGCTGAACCGTATATTATATTATCGATTAAGTAGTAATTATATGCTAAAAAGCAAATCTCCACAGGAGACCCAGAGGTGCTTGAAGCTCCAAACTCCACAAATTATGTTGATTTCCCCATTCTCAAAGAACAGATGGAGTCAGTAATAAGATCACTGAAGAATGGGAAGGATGCTGGAGTAGACAAAATTCCAGCTGAAATTATCAAGAATGGGGCGAATCAGTAATAGAGCTACTAACAAAAATATATAACAAGATCTGTCAGACAGGTGAATGGCCAGCACAGTGGACCCAGTCACTGATTATAACACTCACCCAAAAATGCAATCTCCAGCTGTGCCGAAATTAAAGAACTATCAGTTTGATCCGCCATGCAAGTAAGGTGATGATGAAGATCATCTTGAACAGAATGAAACCACACGCAGACAAAATAATCGCTGAAGATCATGCAGGGTTCCGGAGTGGAAGAAGCCCAAAAGAACAAATATTTAATCTCAACAAGTCATCTATTATGTGCTCATAGATTTCGAAAAGGCCTTTGGCAGAGTGTGGCATGAGACATTGTGGACCACAATGAAGAAATACAACATGTGCCAAACGTTGCCCAGTACCATCAAGCAGCTGTACTCCAAGGCTACCAGTGCAGTAATGCTATCACCCACGCATTTCAACATCTACTTAGAGCGTATCATGAGCTAAGCCCTAGAAAACCTCTGAAGGACAGTCACTGGAGTGCATAACACCACCAACCGCCACTATGCTGACTACATTGATGGGCTGGCAGGCCGTGAAGACGAGCTTACCACCTTAGTGAAGAACCTGGATGAAACATTTTCCAGATTTGACATGGAGATAAGCGTTGAGAAGACAAAGCTGATGACAAATAGTGGCAGACAAATCTCAGCTAAGACTCAAGTAGTAAAAAGGAACTGAAAATAGTGACCTAGTTTTAATATCTTGGTTCCATAATCACCGCAGAGGGATCAAGAGCAGAAATTGTTTACGAGCAGCACAAACAACGGCATCTATGTCAAAGCTAAGACCCATTTGGAGAGACAAGAATATCTGTCTGATAACTAAAATCAGACTATTGAGAGCACTATTCATCTCAGTCTTTTTGTATTCATGTGAGGCCTGGACCCTGAGAGCTGAATTACAATGAAAAATCCAGGCACATGAAATGAGATGATACAGAACCATTCTTGGTATCTCTTACATGAACCACATCACAAATGAATAAGTGCGTAACATGATAGGTGAAATATGAAGACCTCCTCCCCACAGTCAAAACCAGAAAGCTGAAATGGTATGGCCATGTCAATAGAGCCAACAGTCTGTCCACAAAAGTACTGAAGAGCATCGCCAATGGTAACAGAAGGAGAGATATACATAGAAAAAAGTGGACTGTTAACATCACAGAATGGACACGGAAAAGTTTTGCGGAGACACAGGCAATGGCACATGATTGAGATAAGTGGAGGGAACTGTTCAGTAGCACGGTGACCCGACAAGAGCGCACGACAAAAACGCGCCAACAAAAAAGCGCTGACAAATGAGTGCAAGACAAAAGAACTCAATACCCAATTATACTAACAAGTAGTGTAGAGATCAAGTAGAGAAGTTTTCAAATGGTAGAAGTTTTAATTAAAACATAAAGAAAACATTATTGAGCAAAAGAAAGATGTTTGCAACTATACTATCAAACAAAAGAGATAAAATAGTTATATAGAGAAGTTTTCAAACGATGGAAGCTTTGATCTATACACGTTGGTACAAAAAGACCAGCGATCAAAGAATCTGTTGGACGTGTAAATTTAGTTACAAATTCCTATTTACGTTCACCATGTTCTGCAGTTTTACAACATTTACAAAATTACAGTGTAATAGTTGTACAAAAATTTACATGGAAACAATCGAGTCACAGAAGGCGAAGATAGTGCTATTAATTCCTTTAAAGTCATTTTAATTAATGATTATAATTTAGTTAAACATTTACCTAATTTATGCAAAAGTGATTTCTAATTTCAATTGTAATACACTTCATTTTATTCACTTAAGACTTTCAATCACTAAAATTATTTCCACTATTTTGTCTTGTGCTCTTTCGTCGGCGCTTTTTTGGTATTGAGCTCTTTTGCCTTGCGCTCATTTGTCGGCGCTTTTTTGTCCTGCGCTCTTTTCACGGGGTACCCAGTAGCATAGTGCCTCGACGACCACACTAGGTCAAGAGAATGATACTAATGCTGCTGTGTATGCTGCTGCTGCTGATGATGATAATGATGATGACGATAATAATAAATAGGCAAATCGAACGAATTATTGCAAGGAAAATGTATCGGTTGCAAATAGATTGTGTTTGACAGTGGGTGTCTATATTTACAGTCGGTCAAGAGACTGATGATGATGATGATGATGATGATGATGATATCTATACTTAGTCTTCTTGGTTTGAACCGACTGATTTTAATGTTCTAAAGCGGCGAAGCTTATACGATTCCTTTTCGTTCCTGGTTTCCGAAGCTTGTGTTGTGAGTAATTACAATAAGTGTTATATCACTGAACGTGTGGCCACGCGACGAAGTGGTCTGTGACTATACTTCTGTACAACTTCTTTTTCATCCAATCAGATCTGTGAAGGCTGATCATTTTGGGTAACTTTTCATTTTCTCTGACATACTAAAGACATCAGATCTTACATGTAATGAGATAAATTACATTCTCTGTGTCGCACGTTCTGTTTGGACTGTGTTATCTTCAGTTTTTCGCTAGTCGCTGTGATAAACAATGTACTGGTCTTTATCATGTATCAATAGGTTTTGCACCTTTTATCGCTACAGGTGCCAAATTTACTAGGATAGATTTGGTTAGGGCGAAGATAATACTCATATATATATATATATATATATATATATATATATATATATATATATATATATATATATATATATATATATATATCTGTGTGTGTGTGTGTGTGTGTGTGTGTGTGTGTGTGTGTGTGTTAAGGCACTTCAATGTACCAATATATTTTGAATCAGCTGTGGACTTTCTGGTGCTTGAAACTGAATTATAACCAAGTAATTCATCCGAACCTTTTTACTCATGGGTTTGGGGGATGTAGGGAAGTAGAATATCTCAATCACGGCTAGGATGACTAATATTTGCAATTGCATCTGCCTGTTTAGTGCACACTGTTTTACAGAATGGTCATCTAGGAAGGGCTTGTGTTTGCATTGCGATCATCACTTGTTGTCAAAAATGACCTTAGGACATGAAAATTGTAGGTATCAATTTGGGGTTGGGTAAATTAACTTCTTCTGCTATGAACTGCCATTGATTTCTCTGTTCTCATGCTTTATTTTAATCTAGGTATCTAAAATATGGACCTTATTTTAACCTCATTTGTGTTTTTTATTTTTTTATTATTTTTTAAAATTGTGGTCGTTGATTGCAGCATTACATTTGTACATTAAAACTGGTCCCTGCCACCTTAAGTATTTTCTGTATCATTACTGTCAATTCAACATGGTTGACTTGACTTTGGCGTCTAGTTTATTACAAACTAACACGTACCCTAAATGTGACTATTATTGTATATGTTAAATGACCAGAAACCATTGGCGGGATGAAAGCTAAGATACAAAAGTTTACTTTGTAGATGTGGACATCTCTTCATTGTTCAATTCACCAACCAATATCACAGGCAGGATAGAGTAAGAGGATCTAGAAAAGAACGCAAAAACTTGTGATACGAGAGAAATGTTTTACTTTTTCTAATTTGTAATTAATCTCAAATAACTTTTGAAACTTTGATAGGGAATTCATACTAAAACTGAAAGTTAATCTCTCTCTCTCTCTCTCTCTCTCTCTCTCTCTCTCTCTCTCTCTCTCTCTCTCATACGAACACATTCATCAATAGATCTTAATATTAGAACATTCACAACAATATTGTAATGATGAAAGTTAAACAAAACACATGTAATTAGAAGTAAAAATAATGATATTATAATTCCTTTATAATTTTACTGAAATTACCTATAATGAGATTTTGAAATCCAAACTCTGGAGTTGACTAATGAGCATAAAGAAATTTATATATTTATGTACAAATTTGCTGAAACATATTACAGCATGTAACAATGACCATTTCAACTCCAACAATCCTGAAATAAAAAGTAGAACGTTTGGTAGAACCCGGAAACCGTTCATAGCAGTCAAGTTGTATTTTGCTGAGTGCATTACGTAATTCACGCTATAAAGATGATAACAAGATTAAACTGCATTGTGCAAACAACATTTTAGTTTACAGTTCCGTTGGTCTTTAATTATAAAAGATTTGAGAGAAAAAATACATGACTGAAATAAATATCTAAGAAATTCTGAAATGAGAAAACATGATACTTTCCCAAATTTTGGAATGCATATCTATCTCGCAAAAATTCAATTGTTTGTTATACCTCCCATGCTTTAAAATCATTGTACCAATTATTAAATTTGTTAGAATTAGTCTGGGGGAGGGAAGCAAGGTAACAGTGGGGAGAGGAGATATGAATAATTTTAAATAAAGAAAGCGTAGTTTTCACTAGTAAAATCACATTTACATGAATGACAGTGTTCATCATTATAAATCATGTTTGAAATTTTGTTATTCATATGAGCATTAAAATAAGTTGTCTTAAATTTAACACGATTTAATAAAGGTCGTCGGCAATTGTTTAAAGTAAAATTCTGAATGTTCAAATACTGAATAGTGCTAAGACTAAAAACTAACAAAACTATTTATTATTTCATACAATAACGTTGTCCAACTTGGCAAGTCACAGTTCATGTTAAAGTACAGATGCCGTCTTATAGTAAGTATACTGAGCATTCGGATTTTTCACCAAGTTTACGATGCAATACTTAGTTGTGCTATAAAACACACATGAACTATCCTATATTTCAAACATTTGATGACACTGATCGCATTTTTTTTGGCAGCAAAAGAGCATTAAACCATTCAACACACAGGGGCTCGTTACAAAGAAAATTAAGAGTGACCTTCATGGTGGACCCCTTCCCCCATTCATTGACAGAGATTCAGAGTTTTCTTTGCAACATGCCCCTGTGATTCAATACAGATCGTCATTTCTTATATGACGTTCAATGACGCTAAAGCGCTCTCAGTTACAGATCACTGCCATATCACCTCTGTCTGCGTGGGTTCGAGTCTCAGATTATACCAATGTGGGTTTGTGAGAAAGCGTGCCAGTAGCTCCTCGTGGGTCGGTGGCTCTTTCCGAAGGTTTTCCCGGATTCTTCCTTCACCATTAATACTGGCCGCCATGTATAGCCTATCGTGTGCTGAAAAAATGCGTTAAAAACACAACAACAACAACAATAGGCTTGACTGTTTTTCTATTATTTTCTGTCTTGTATACCGTTTTAAT
Source organism: Unio pictorum (assembly GCA_030141615.1). Lineage (NCBI taxonomy): Eukaryota > Metazoa > Mollusca > Bivalvia > Unionida > Unionidae > Unio > Unio pictorum. The sequence continues at coordinate 14,852,768 of JARLTB010000020.1, read as the reverse complement.
GTTTGGCTTTGTCTCTCTTAAATAATAAGTTTCTTAAGCGGCCTTGATAGTTTCCTTATTATTTGCAACGCATATTCCAAGATCTCTGGCTATGAAAAACTAGCAGGCCTATGTGATACACATCTCACCCTCTCCAGCTTCGAAAGTGAAACGTTTTATATCTGTATTTGACTCCATCATCATTTATTGTGCCTATATTTAACCCAAAAAAATCAACACACGTTTTTAAAATAATTTGGAATGAGGGTTGATCATGATTCTAGAAAGATATTCACTGGTGTTGATTTCCTTTGTTAGATTTCTCTTGTTTCCGTTCCCGGCCTTCTGTATACTCAACATTGGCTTTCACCTACACAGGCATTATAACTACGGCTGGCTTCCTCGTCCATTTTGAAAGGACTATACTGAATAAGGGTTATTTTCTGCCCCTCTCTAATTGTCTTTATATGAAGTATGCTGCAGGAATGAGATGGTTAATATTTATTGCTGGAATAACTTTTGTACTCATGTTCAAGTTGTGATGATATATGTTTGTAAGTTTGCCTTTTCGCCGAATGTATTGGTTTGTTACCATCTTAACTTGAAATGATAAGTATTATTTTAATAATCCTTATACTTTCAAGACAAAATATCCTCCCCCCCCCCTCTCTCTCTCTCTCTCTCTCTCTCTCTCTCTCTCTCTCTTAACAGTGTCTTTAGAAGAAGAAAAAATATATCAATACCTCAGTACCTTGATAATTTTAAAACTCGTTGAGGTTGACTAACAATCAAACTATAATCTATTTTAATAATAATGTGTATTTAGTACAGTGTCTAATCTTTCGAAGTTCAATGCGCTTTACGGTATTAATTAACACAAAAATATACACAACGACAATACAAGTAACGTGAATAAAACAAACTTGCTGACAACAATTAGGGAAGCTAACATTATTACGTATAATTATTTCGAATATGAATCCCAAACCATATTTGTTATCCGTTACAACAACGTATTAGTATATTTTCAGAATTTTGTTAAAATGAATGGAAAAGCGCAAATTGAATCACAAAATTCTTGACTTCGATTATTGTGTCTTAGCCACGAAAAGATACTGACGCGAGCTCACTGTTCATTCAAACGCCAGGGGCAACTCAATAGCCAGTTTCAAATTTTATAACCTTGAATCACACCTTAACAGTCGACTTTCTCAACTGCTCCATCTAGACGGTATTGTGACATCCATAAAGTACGTACGCAAAATATCGGCCATATGCGGCTCCCTGCCCCCTTCTGTAGCAGGGCGTAAAGTCTATACACCCCAATCCGCGTACGTACACATGTGCGTAATCCATTACCTTCCACCAATAGCTGAGGCAATTGAACTGTGACGGATGAAGTTAATTCATTCATTACGAACAAGAGGTTTTAAGCTGTCTAGTTTGCTGGTTTTCCGCATTACAGGCTAAAATATTATAACTACTGTAAAAAAGAAGCTTATATAGCTTATGTGCATTGATCCCCAAATGGTACAGGTATAACGGTACAAATTGTACAACCCCAGGTAGGCGGAGCCAAATATTGACTATTTTACCTGCAGAAGATTTTTTAAAAATCATGTCTAAAAAGCAGCTATCTTGTTCTTCAAAGGCATGTCATAGACCAGGATAGAGGACAATCCTGGTCCACTTGTAGATAGATCACTTTAGGTAATTTATTAAAGATATGGTAATCCTTCCCATTTTGATTTTAATTGTCCTGCTCTGATTGTACATTTTTATGCACTTTCATGCCTTGAAATTTAACATGCAATTCTTTAGTTAAGTTTGTTCATTCTTGAGGTCTCCACTACATATAGAAGCCTTGATGTTAGGTTCTCACTTTATCAGTTATGTATTTTTTGGATTATTTAATTGCATTTAAATTAATACATGTGTTCCTGAACTTATCTAGATTACATGGATACTATATTGGAGGAAATTAGAAGACCACACCATTACGTATATCATTCAGTTATCTCCCTTACACCAGACACAATATTTCAAGAAATAAAAACTCACATTTTCAGTGATTGGGCATGAAAATAAAGAGAAGATTTGTGAAGTATTATATTAGCCATCGGTCTAGATGCAAATGTAACTAGAAGTAATTTATTAATTTATCCCAAGTTTACAAGTTTAGAAACTGATCAAGTATGTTTTGTTTTGTTTTGTTTGGTTTGGTTTAGGTATTTTTCTGCCTCACTGATTTTGGTGCCTGTAAGGGATGTTATTGTAACGGTGCCTTTGAACTAATGTTGCACCTAGAGTTCACTGCCTCAATTTATTTTCCATGGTAATGTCATCTAGATCTCACTCTCACTTCTCGTCACAACAGACCCAGTTTAACCCATGTGTACCACACTTTTAAAACAAATCATAGAAAATACAAACTTTTATATAGGTACGAAATAAGAAACTCTAACATGTTGCCTAGAGACTTTCTTTTAAACCTAACATAAAGTACAACTCTTATATAATGCACCAATTACAGCTATTCTTGTTGTTTATTTACTAATGCTATGTTTTTTGCACCTTAAGCTCGGACAACCTGGGATTGTACAATTGGTACCGTTATACTTGTTGTGATCCTTGCGTCTTCGGATGTTGTTGGTAAGAGATAGGACTGACAAAGGTTCGCTGACGAGCTGGGCAATGCCCCAGTGTTTGTATTTTGTCAATACAGAGTCTAGAAGCCAAACATCCTAGACATTTCGATCCACAGTGATCGATTGTTATACTCGTAGTCACATTGCTCACAATAATAAATGTATCCCAGGAATCCTGTGATACTAGTAATTATATCGAAATGTTAATCGTGACGATAGACTTGAATTTTATTTCCGTCTTTGAATTATTTGCCTCAAAACAACAGTCTTCTACGCACCTCTTGAGGGTGCACTTTCAATGTGAAGGTGGAGCTAAGACGACATTAAATTTTTTCCTTTTTAGGAATGCCACAGGGTGTGTCTTTGAGTAGGCCAGCCTGCTCTAACAGGTGTTCTGTTTCTCTTCGTTGTTGACTCGGTTCGATTTTTGAATAGTTTGCCAGTCCCAGTCCATTCTGTTTATGGTTCTTGTCGACCTACGTTCGTCCCACCCCGATGACTGCGAATGTCGTTCACCAATTACACTTTTTGCTTTGTCTGGTCCCTGTGAGAAGGGGAACGTGCGTTATGTGCAGTGTTGTTTTTCATTGGTGATTGATATGAAACTTGTCGTTGTATGTACGTGTTGAATCTTGTCGACGACTTTGGAAGGTGTCGGCCGGTCTCCAAAACTCGATCCAAAAAAGGGCTTCAAACTGTTGTGATAAATGTAGAGTGTCAAGCGATCGTCTTCACAGGTTTGACATTGTCGTTCAACGTGGTTATCAAAGAATCCCACAAATCGGTAATCAACCCCTCTGGTTTCTCCCGCGGTACGTCTGACTTGAAATCTTTAAATTTCACCGTGTACGTGAAGGTCATAGTTCTTCATTTGTTTGAGGAGCGTTTATTAGTCTCTCAACTGTGGTAGTACTTTTCAGGGGATAGTGGTGGTTGTCTTTGTTTTGGCGTATACCCGTACCTCCTCTTATTCTGACGTGACAGGTGTGGGTTCTGGCTCACTCATAACATCTTCAAAATCGCTGGCATGGGTTTTAGCTACCATTTCACCTACTGTGCTAGGCGATAGGTTACTTTTCTGTCTTATACGTTCTTCTTTTTTTCTCCACGAAATGGTGCGATTATTTCATCTTGATTACAAAATGTCAAACGACTACATTTTAAACGCCACTGTGTCCTATAAATAAAAGTAAGGTCAGTGTCTTCCCAAAATAAAGGGTCCTGTCTTCCCTCAAAGTATTCATTTCACTCTCAATCCTTCCAGAAAGATGAAAGAGCCAACACAGGTCGAACTTCTGATCAAAGCTTTGCGAGGTGTCATACGAAGGTTTTGTTCAGAGAAGCCGAAGGACTACTACCACTCCGTTCGAGATAAAGGTCAAGATAACTGTTATATCTGTCAGAAGAAAGGACCATGGTTTTCCGAATGTCCCCAACATCAAAGCAATACGGGTGTTATGAGAGACAAGGGTCAAGATACCTGTTATCTTTGTCAAGAGAAGGGATAGCGGTCTTCAAACTACCCTAAAAATATGAATCGACCCAAGAGACAACGGGAGCAGGAGGATAAGGCTTTCGAACATGAAGAAGACCCCTGCTAAAAGAAGTAAGAACCCATACCTACCCAGAAAGAGAAGAAAAGAAGACGAGAAAAAAGTGTGGAAGAAGAAGGAGACAACAACCTGTGACAGTGAAAGCAGAGACATTTAATAACAAAGAAAGAGTGAAAGGAAAAGAAGTTAATGAACATTATAAAGTGATATGTTGTGAAATCGGATTGTAACTTCTAAAATAATAAACTAGAAGGAAAACCTTAAGTGTCTCCTGGCTTTGGGCTTTGACTTTTATAATAATAATAATGAGGACCTACACTCACACACATACATACATCATTTAAAAACAAGGAATTCCTTTTTGTTTGATTTTGGCAAACGCTGAGTAGTCCCTTTTTGAGAGAAGTGAGTGGTCCTGAAAGAACCGTTAGGTGTTTGTTTCTTTTGCTTTGTTTTATTTTTAGCCCTAAATCCTCAGCCTATATTTTAATGATCAGTCTTATTGTCCTTATATCCCACAGCCTGCATTTTAATGTTATTGTTTAATGTTCATAAATTGCCCCATATTATACGCGCACATATTATACGAAACCCCATAGCCTTACAACTCAGCATCTAAGGTATCGGCTCTACATCCACAATTTCAGCTCAACATCCACAATTAATGCTAAGAGCCAAATGAGCACAATTAGCAGAAGATATAATCTCTTGTCGTACACAAGACAAGGTCAAATACAAAGGTAAACGATTCGTATATGTTACGCATGCGCACATTTGAATATACTTGTTACACATTAAATCATTTCATTAGAACTTTTATGAAATTTTTTGTGATCGGATGGTCGTAGTCGTATTATTGTTCGAGTACCGGAATGAAGAGAGAACACGAATGAAGGAATGAGCTCCTTAAAGAAGGTGTCAATATGATGATGGAATATGTCTTGGGGAAAGGTACGAGATCTGTAATGTTCTCCATCCACTTCTTATGAAAGGTTTGTTAAGTAAGTTTGTGATTAGCTTATCATAACCTTCTTCTCATTTCTTGCTATGAGGAGGAATTACTCCTAAGTTAAGGAACGTTACTGTCCGTGGTAATACAGCGAGAGAGAAGAAAGAGTTCAGGATCTCTTAAAAGAAGTGTCACCACGATAATGAGGCACAGCTACATCTGTAATGAAAAGACGAACATCCCGCTAGCTCTCGATATGAGAAATTTATTTAAATAATCAACACACATATATTACTACATTCTAGAAACACATCAGTAAATTTTATAATCAAAATACATGAAATGCATATAAAATTACACTTTCCTTCTAGGCTTTCCAACTTCATTCATTCGTATAATTTCTGTATTTTCGAATATTATACAAATAGTTAATTCTCGATCAATGTTATGATAGCCAAAAGTATCAAATGTAATAGCTGTAATTAATACAACAATTAATTTAAAGAAATGCATTTTACTCATTTTATAATAGAATATTGATTTGGAATATGTTGCTATATATTATTCTTTGTTACTTAAAGAATACTTTATTTCAACATTAAATATAAACATGAAGTTGGTAGCGAATTCGTCTTTTACAATAAAAATTAGCATAAATATAATTAAATATGAATTCTTTAAAACAATTAAACATTACATTACAATATATTATAAATAAAAGAATGCAGTGAACAATGTTGCAAACATATTAAATTTTGCCATTAGAATGTCAAACATTAAAAATGCCTATTTCTAAAAGAAGTTTACGACGTAAACAGTTCTTACCTGTAATGAAAAGACGAACATCCCGCTAGGTCTCGATATGAGGAATTGACCTGGGCGATATGCACGCTTATTTATATTCGTCTGGCGCACGTCAAGACCAAATATGGCCCTTCCTCAGTATATGAAGCCAGCAGAGATGCTTATCTTCCTTTACATAAGAACCATTGTGTTTTACGTCATTCGACAGAGAGTTAGACCCAATCTCTAGTCAGTGCATTGGAAATTCGCCAATGTATAATCTTGAAATCTACGTGGCTCGCAGAATTATACTTCGTTCTGAGCAGACTTAGATTTCTTGCTGAACCAGCGAAAACAGCATGTAATGTATAATGACTTTAGTAACATCATACACTTATTCCACACAACAATGTACAATCGTATAGCTTAATTACTCTTACTGGGTTTATACAGCACAGCGATGTACATTGCCATTTTTATGATTGCACAGCAACTATTTTCATTCCATTAATATATAGTTGTGCTTTGGAAATAAATGAAATTAATCTTAATATATTTTAGAAACTTACTTTAATATAAATGAATAAAACATTAGTTTAATACAATTTAGAGAAAATGTCAATTATAACACTTTTACTAAAAATTCTGTCCTAAAAAAACTACTTAAGAAAATTATTACTATAATAACCAGGTTCATACATTAATCTATATTAGCCAAGAAAAAAATCTCAGAGAATTATTAAACTTCTAATGAGTTCAATTCTTCTGTTCGATTGTAAAAAAGCAAACTCAAAAACTAAATATATATTTAATAACATGTCGTTATTTAATATGGGTATCTGTAAAAGACAGAATAAACATGGAACATATAATGTATATAACAATTTTTTCATATATTATGAATAGATTAAGTTTGCTCCCTGGCAAAAAATGTGTGCTGTGGTGCCATCTACTACAAGCGAGTTAAAGGGAATTGGTTTACCCGCTGCAAGGATTTAGCTTGTGAAGTAATAGGTGAATTAAACTCGGTGTTTGAAATTTACCAATGTAAATTTGATCTCTTTCCGGTAACGCTGTAAGCGTAAACTAAAGCCGAGAACATTTTAGTTCATGTATAATTCATAAACATTAAGTACATACAATTTAGTGACATAGAAATGAAAGGCGTCATTATCATTTAGGAATTTATTTATATATAATTTTATTCAGTGAAAACACCATGTGGATACAAACAACAATCACTTCAGGAAAAAAAAAGGTTACCTAGCGGCCATGTTTACTGTCAGACCAGCTTACATTCATTTAGGATTACACAGTCATTATAAAACGTGAAATCCTATTTATCGAGGTGGCGAGAATGACGCCTGTAACACTAGTTTAATACAGGGGTACCTAAATATTTTAAGTCTTCTCTTGTAAATCCCACGTCAATACAGCTTCATGTTAAATACCGGTAATAAACGTGTCAAGAGGATCTCTGCCAAACTATACAATTTTATACATGTATCTGATCAACATTATTTTCGTTTATGACCCACTAAATAGCATACGTATTTCTTTCAATGAAAACTCGTGTCAATATAATTAATTTCAGGACAACTACTGATAACACGATTTTCATGACTGCTAGACAATGCGGTCACATCTTATGTCAGATAAGCACAATTTTAATTTAGAATGCGATACACGTTATGAAAGGTCATTTGGTGTAAATCCCATGGCAATATGATCATCTGTTAAAAACAAGAAATAATTGCAAGTATTTCATTATCATCACAAAACTAAAAGTCTCGTCGGCTACATTCATGACATGCTTTTAATAAAACCCCATGTCAATACGACCATCAGTTCATCAGGAGAATCGAAAACAAACAATTAATGAGGGTGCTAAATCTAATTATGAAAGGAGAATTTCCCTATGCAGCTAAATATATTTTATACTATAGTAAAATGATGGCTCAAAAATGAGTAGCGAAAATGTAATATTGCACTAAATAGGATAGTGCAATGGAGGATTGTACGGCACCAAATAATATCTCTAACTGGATATAATTTTGAAACAACAACGTTTAGTTGTATATGGATTTTCAGCTGCTACATACTGTTACGTTTAAATGGTAACAATCTAAGTACTAGAAAGAGGCAAAATCAACAAGTTTTTTTTTTAAAAATCAACAAATAACTGAGTTCTCGAAGATGAAAAAGTGAAAATGAACTTGCAGTCTTATGAAATAAATCCCAAATAATCGCAACATTTCTATTATAGGTCCAAAGGTATATAGTTTTCATCTTGAATATGTTGATGTACCAACGGTATTGATATACCACAATAATATTATAGAGAATGATTTTAAATTAATTCATAACAATCTAAAAATAGTGTTAATCCAGTCAAAAACACTTCCATTTTTGATAATGCTTTCTCTAACGTTATATCTTTAAACAACTAAGAACGATTCAGCTAGACTGATATTAGATAGGAATATATAACTTTGTTATCAGAAACTTATATTTAAACGTAATTCACAATAAGATGACCATAAGTCATAAGGTTCCAGAACTTTTTTTTATGTCAAAGGGTCTTTTCAACAAGCTAACAAATAATATCTAACAGAACAACCCATAACCATGGACAAAAGGTATATATAGAAACATTTGCTTACAAGTAACCACTACCTTAAAATACAACCTTTAATCATGGACAAAAGTTCGACATACAATATAGATATGCATAACAGTACATTGCACTCGATTTTCTTAAGCACTCTCTGCATCGTAAGTTAATATATTGTTCTTAATTGTCCAGAAATAGCAATTAGACTATATTGGCTCCAAAATACAGAGCCAGTAAAAACATTCCACTTAAATGCTGATATGTATGTTGTTACGTGTTTAGACTATAATAAACAGTAACAAAGAAAACGTTAAAAACAACAAGCTTTATAACTTTAAGAAATAACTTTTTCCCTGGAAGAGGATTGTACAAGTGGAAAAAGAACTTTGAAATTTTAAGAATCAAATCCAAAAATTATTCCAAGAATAATCCACGAATTAAATTACAAAATTCCTAGTAATGAAAATATTCTAATGGATTCAAATTTGAGTCCTATTGGAAACACCAATATGGAAGACGATGACGTATGCTTAAGTCTGATTTGTGTTAATATACAGTTCCTTGTAGAAACACAATAAATAACACTCCAGTGTTGCAAATCCAAATAAAATTTTGATAAACTGTCTTTGTCCAAAAAGTCTGTATGAGCACATCAAATATTTCCAGAGATATGAAATAATCCTTTAAAACCCATCTGGTTTGAAGAAAAGTTAACATGGATTAAAAAAACTTGCTATTACAAAAGAAAATGACTTAACGTCAGATGTAAAAGCTGAAGAATAAGAATATTCTGCTAACAAAAGACTATATCTTATTCTAATACGCAGTTTTGAAAAAAATCCCCAAATGCGAAATCAAGGAGTCACATGATCGTGTTTATATCACCTACTTTTAAGTCGTTCCTGACGAGAACCAATCATTATACTTTAAGAATAGAAAGTAGTTTACTTCTAATTCACTAGTCCCATCTTGGCATAAACAACAACCAATCATGTTAAAATATATAATAAAACCTGTTTATGGGGTTACCACTAACCCTGACTCAATATCAGAATCAAGGAAACATTACATATTTACCAAAATAAAATAATTCAGGTAAAAAAAAATTCTGAAAAGCATCATCTCTAGTGGATACATATAAATTACAACAGCATGTAATGAAAAACAACAATTATTTAAAACTGACAAACAAAAATATATATTAAATCAGATACACGTAACAATATATAAAGAGTAGGTGAGAAATATTCGCCGGCAAGCACTGGTTGATGCATCCTTTCATGACGATTTGTCCCTAAACTACACATTGCAGACAATGTAATTGTCGATACAGATCAACCACTCTTATATTAATCCATAAATTTCCCAAATGACATGCTGGACAGCGAGTATACGGTTTTGGAAAGAACTACGGTAGACCCTCTTAAGGATATAAAAGTGGAGGCCAAGTGGTCATGTAATCCAGACCAGCTATTATTGGACTGAACGACGGAGACCGGTGTCTGCATAAATAAGGATGAGTTGGGCCAATCACGATGCCCCTGCTGTATGAAAGACATTCTGTCTTAATCCAACGCTGAATGTGTCTATAGTCCTTGTCAACAAAGTTTGAGTACAAGGCTAATACTATGCGATGGTGGAGGATGTGATAAATGCTAATTTTCACAAAGCTATGTTATTTTATTTCACTAGGTAGTGTTTTGATTAATATTTTCCGGAGATGAGGGGTCGATGTATAATTT